>VZRQ01001805.1:963686-994349 GCA_013397975.1 Machaerirhynchus nigripectus
GAGTTTTCTACCCTCAACATTTTCAATTGTTCTTTTGTACAGTCCTCCAAGGTAGAAGCCCAAACTGAAATTCCAGTATCTATTATCTCTGTTTCTTGTTAGGATGAATGTGATCAAAATATCTATGCAGATTGATTAAGGTGCCTCTAAAAAGCATTAGGCTACAAAGAAAATTACTCTTCTTTACTGTTGCAAAAACACTGGAATAGAATGACAGTATGTTTCTTCAATGTAGTTT
This sequence comes from Machaerirhynchus nigripectus, assembly GCA_013397975.1. Taxonomy (NCBI): domain Eukaryota; kingdom Metazoa; phylum Chordata; class Aves; order Passeriformes; family Dicruridae; genus Machaerirhynchus; species Machaerirhynchus nigripectus. The sequence goes on from VZRQ01001805.1 coordinate 963,925, forward strand.
ATGATCTTGTGAAATGTCACACTTGCCTTGAGTTGTCTAGACTGGAAAAGAACAGCTGTAAAAAGAATGACAAATAGATGTTTTTCTTCTTTTTCTGTACTGAATCTATATTAAGGAAACACAGCTCCTTTCAGTAGAGCTGATGAGTTGGCACTGAGTTGAAATAAAAATCGATGTTTATAATAGGTAACTGTCCTAGCATCAATACTAATATTTCTTAATCTTCACTTAATGTTATAGATATGAAATCCTTCATTGCAAGCACCTCTGAAAGATGTATGAAATGAAAAAAACAGTGATCAATGCACAGAATACATACAGGCAGCAAATATATTCGTTATCTAAAATGGTCATGTCTGGTACAGCCAGAAAACCCTGCTTTCAGTTGGGAGGGCATGTAATCTGGCAGGATTTAAATACAATTTGTTATTGCAAATATTCTTGTAACTTGCTCAGACAATGCCCCCTTAATGAGAAGAGGAACAGTACTCACATTAAATCTAATTTTAAAAAATATTTCACTAGTGCTTCAAAAATTCTGAAGTGAAGTAAAATTTTAGGGACATGTTACAAAATCTAATGATACTCTAAAAACTGCTCCTCCCTCTACTTTCTCCCCTACCCCAGAATGGAAAAAATACCTCAAAATATGGATAAGGAATTGTATATAACCTCTTTCTTCCTTGGTATTTCAGTGTTCCTGTCCATTTTATTTTTACCAATTCTTTCTACTCCTCTCTCCCAAGATAAATTTAAGATGTTGAGCTTTGTCCCCTTGTGTGGATGAATAATATGTTCCGCCCCAAACTGAGTATTGAGATTTAACAAATGCCAGTGCACTAATGTCAGGCAGATGAATTTTGGATAGCAAAGTATGTTGTTTTAGTGTCACTGTAGATAATAAAGTGTTCATAAGCAGGACCTACGCCTGACTGCTTAGAAAGAAACATCCTGTACTTCCTCTGTTTATCACAGGCTGCCCAACTCTGGGAGTGCTGCTGGAGAGACAGAGACTGGACCGGAAGCCAGTGCTGTCCTGTAATTTGATATGCAAGGGTGGCACCTTACCTTCAGTGCTTCTGTCTTGATTTCGACAGCTTATAATGCCTGTTCTCTATGATTACAGCTTTTTCCCCACTGGCTGCTTGGCAAAAACACAGTTGGAATTATTGGTGGCTCTGGGCACATTGCTGAGTTCTAATTTTATTATGTTTTGTCTTAAAATTTTTTTCAAAAAGCTTATTTTTTGTAACGGTTGTCGCCATGTTTGTGATGAAGTTTAAAACTCCTTTCTATTGTGCTCTCATTTTTCACCATCTTAGAGGCAAAAGAGACAAACACCTCCCCCATTCTTCCAATTTGAATGTTTTTTCTTTGTGCGAGAACTGAACAGTCACTTCCCAAATAAAGCTGTTAAATGAGAACTAGGAGCCTCAGAAAGAAGCTGAAGGAAGAACAGTCTATAGTAAATATTGTGGCTGTTTGCAAGGTGTTGCTTATGAGCTGTCTAGAAATTCAGACTTCCTTTTTCTTTTCAGGAATGCTTGACATGATAGGGTGTAGGGGATGCACATTTAACATTCTTTGTAATCCGGGTTTTCTGTGAAGTGCTGGTATTTGGACTTTTATCTAATTTGTATTAGCCTTCACCTGTACAGGTGGAGCTTTCCCAAACGTGGGGTAGTACTGGACAATCATGTTCAGTATGCCAAACACATGCATGCCTAACATGCATTTCTTAAAATTTAAGATCCTTCAGTCACTTGTGCAATTGAACCACTACAAACAGAACAAAGTAGCTGTGAAATGGGAAAGGGTATAGGAGAATCAAGTTGTTTTCTCTTGGCTTCCCCCCTCCAATAATCACTATCAACAGGGGTTTTTGAAATGCTTCGTCTTATTCTTTGACTGTCATTTCTTTTCTACCCTTGGAAAATGGAGGATGCTTGGGAGTGGTGAAAGTGATGCCAAGAGACCTGACAACATGAAATCTTCAATAGTTCTTTGTGAATTAAATAAATCACAACTATAGTTTAAATACATTCATCATTACTTCATCTACTTCAGGTGAGGTGAAAACAGGAGCGGAAAACACAGTTTGCTTACCTTTAATTTACACAGCTGTTCTTAGAGGCATGTGTTCTTTTCTTTCAAAGTTTCTCAAATGTTGTATAATAAGTTGAATTCTAGCTATGGGCCAGCTGATGCTGTCAACTTTATAATGACAGTATCTTCACACTAAGAACAGGGTGTGTGTAGTGTAAACAATTGCATATTAACACCTTGGTCTCCTTTACTGCAGACTTCTCTGATACATTTTCTGATGTCCCAGTGGCAGCTCCTACTAATTAACTCAGACACTAATTGGGTCAGATGAAATGAAGTAGACAGCAGTCAGTCAAGCAGACTAGAACAGCCTGTTCTCTAATTGCTTTTGACAGAGGAACAAAAAAAGAACTCGAAATATTACAGAATAGTGCTAGCTAACACAGTTAGCATGGTTGTTTGCAATGAGTATTTTAATACAAACTGTAACAAATGTTGGTCCTTCACGTGTGGTTAACCCATCCTCCTCTGTGTTCTGCATGTGTGCGACATGAATTTCAAGAGTCTGTGCCCATGTAAAGCATTTGCCTGATCTGTTTTTTTTTTAATAGAAGCAAATCAGAAAATCTGGGACAATGTACACAAAAATCAAAGTGGTTCAAAGCTTTGCAACTATGCATCACTAGGTGGCATTTGCTGAAAACAGAACAACAATTTCATTTTTATATCAGAAGGTTGTGTGAAACACTAGATACTAATGTCATGTTTTAGACTCTGATTACATATTTTAAATCCTGACGCTTCTTTCAGCTTCATCTTTTATTAGTTGCAAGTCTATAATTCTGAACGTTTGTGGGCCCCTATTTCCTGTTTTTTATGTGTTCTGTTCTGGCTGGCTCATGACTGAATGTTACTGTCCTTAGTCTCCTGTCCTCTATTGCTCGTATCTGAACAGAAATAGTAACCTAGGTGGTAAAAATCTCCAGCTAAGGAAGGACACAGTCTGTCTAACAGTAAAGATTTATCTTCTATTTTCTGAACAAAACAAAAATAAGTGTGTATTTTTCATAAAGGTTATAAATATGAAAATTGTGGGTAATTTTATCTAGTTATATAACCTTGGCTTTTTTATTTCTAGTAATTAATCTCTATTATAGTAACACTTCCCATGCAGTGCCTCTGTCGCAGCTCACTCTGAGACGGCCTGCTGATCAGCTGCATGCTGACCTCTCTTCCAAGGTTTAAAAAACACAAACAACCCCTCCCCCCCAAAGAAGAACCTACAGCTCATCTGTCCTGACAAGGCAACTTCAGTGTTGGCCACAGCTCCTTAATTGCAGTTTTCCTCCTCCCAGTGCATGGAGCTGTCCTGGTGAAAACCATAAAGTCTAGAGCTGTTTAAAGTTTTTTTTCAGAACAAGTTTCTCATTTTGGGGGATTTTTTTTTTAATTTTTTTTTTCTGTTTTTTTTGTGACATTGCTGAAATACAGGAGCTGCCAGTGCTGCTCTTTTCTGGCCTGTAACTTTTCCCACAGTGGTGACAGGGACATTTATAGTGCTGGGTTCTCTTCGAGCTGGCTGGTTAAACAGCAGCCGAGGTGAGAGCGCTCGCTTTCACTTTGAGTTAGTTTCAGCAATTCTCAGATCCTTGGTGCAGAGGAGTAACAATGCTTATTACAGGTTGTCACTGAGGGTGCAGGGCACACAAACCAATTTTATTAGTATCTAACTGAGGAGGATTTTCTGGTGCTGGCTGTTTAATAGGGCTCACAGAGGAACAGCTGCTGCCAGGCCACGGCTGGGCCTGTCCATCTGTCCTAATGCCACTGTCCTTCCTGTGCAAGGAATGGAGTGTGGAAACACCCATGTGCTCAGAGGGGCGAAAGAGGGCTGATATGGATTCTCTCTGTCTTCAGGAAACAATTCCCATTTCCTCTGGGAAGGAACAAAAATGGGTTGAAAGTAAGAAAGTCTGAAACCAGAGTTACTACAGCCAAGATGTATTTAATCTGTTTACCAGGTCTAGTCACGCTTTCAAAGAAGTTATATGTTGGGTTTTTTTATAAAATGTCAGTCAGGTTCTACCCTTTAGTCCAAGTCAGACCAACAACCAACGAGGGGGCTGAGCAGCAAATATTGCCTCCTTCCTCTGAGCACATTGTGATTTCTGCTAATCAACCTTACAAGTCATCAGTTGGTTTTGGGAGATGAAAGGATCAAAGTATCTCTCAGCAGCTGTGGTTAAAATTGCAAGTTTCAGCTGTGGAGTTGCAATAGATTTTATATATAAAAAATAATAATAATAGTAAATCTATGTGGCAAAAAAATGTTTCTGTTCCTATTACATAACATCACATGATGTATTAGCAGCATTTAACTTGTGCTTCCCTAACCCATAAACAACAACAAAAAAATCCTGTTCAAATGAATCCATCAGGAGAAAGTAAGTGTTTTTCCCAAATATACTGATTTGACAAGATGAAGTTAGTATTGACCACCGCCTACTTTTCTCTCATATTTTTGTAATATTGTTATCCTTCCCCATTAATTTAGTACGTGTTGTGGCACTAAGAAGATTTATCCGGAAAATGAATTTTGTTGCAACAAAAAGAAAACCAACCAACCAAAAAGCCACCAACCCCAAAAAAACTCCAAACCAAACAAAAACTGTCAAACAAAATAAACAATGAACAAACCACAAAATCAAAAAGCTGTTAAATCGTCGGTATTTTTTCAAGGTACTTGGATGTACTGGCAACATGATTTCATTGGTGTCTGACTGCCAAAAAACTTGATAATACAATTAAATCATACAACATTCTGCAAGTTCCAGAAAGCTGCAGTGGTTTCAGCTGGTACAGCACCTCTAGCTAGTGTGGGGGTTTAAGTGAAAACAAATATATTACCTCATTTAAAGATAGAATATATGTTCTACAGTATTCAGAAAATACTGTCATAAAAATGGTATGATGCTAAAATAGCATGGGCTTCTATGGATAGGTTATCAAAGATTCTTTGTTTTGGTCAATATATGTATATGACATTGAAAAATAGGTAAAAAGGGGACACTGCTTCTACCCAGGCAAATATCCAAATGAGTAATTATATATTCCCGTGAAAAGATAAGGCATAAACTGAACTCCTTTTGAAGCACCAGCTTCTCAGGTAGAGATAGCTTAGTTCCTTAAGTTTGAGAAGTTATTTATCTTGGGCAGAGAAATCCGATATATTGAAGCACTGGGGCTTTTTAGGTTGCATTTTACTAGTGGTTTCCCTTCGGAAAGACTTACTGGATCCAAAGTAATTGCTGGTTAGAACATAATAGAAAAACCCAGTAAACAAAACCAGTTATGCTTGTGTTTGCAAAGCTGTTAATAACTAGTTATCGTTATTTTTGGTAGAGTGTGGTGCAAAACACTTTCAAGTCCTTACCCTAAGGCAGGGGTGGGTCACCAGCTCTTGAGGCAGATGTCCTGACAGTCAGCGTTGTGTTGCAGATCCTCAGGTCAAATCCATAGACGTGGAGAAGTAGATCAGGTCCCAAAGCGTGGGTGTGGTGGACCAGAGGAGGACTAGGGCTACAGCTGGGAATACAATTACTAATGTGTGAGCTGGAGCTGAACACCCCATGTTGTGTATACTTAGAACGTTCTGGAAGCGTGAACTGACATTCTGTTTCTTCCCTTTTTAAATTTTGTTGGAATTGTGATCCTGCTTCTGTCTTGGGAATTCCGAATGCTACAGTTTACTTAGGGAAAAGGGCTGAGAAATGGTGGAGGGGAAGAAGGGCAGGGGGCGTTTAACAAACATGAACAAATGACATGAATTTGTTCAAACATAGATCTATGTGTACATTTCACAGCTGCCTGTTATTGTTTTAGGAATCGTATGTAGCTTGTTTGCATTATTCTGGTACTTTTGGATGCTAGTCAAATCTTTTTGACTAAGCTGCACAGGCTTCAGTAGTTCTTTTGTTCAAATTCACTGCTTCACTGCATATGATCTTCTAGCTACCAGAAATCCTTTATTTCTTTCCAGAAAGGAAGTGTTTATCTCTGCTTTTTCCCATCCCACTCCTACTTTTTCCTATGTCTTTTTCCCTTTTTTCCCCCCCAAGTTGGGGTAAACGTGTTTACTTCCCCTTCTGTCTTCCCCTGCACTCCTTCCTCATTTTTCTCTTCTTTCTTTTTCTTCCTTTTTATGTTGTTGTTTTTGTGGGTTTTGTTTTATTTTCTTTTTTTATCTTTCCTTCTGTTCCAGGCTGGCAGTCTGTCGTGTTCTCTATCCTTTTTGCTGCTCCTGCCCCTTTTCTACACATGACATCCATACTGGTCCTCAAAAGCACTCAGTATTTTCTCTAAATAGCTAATTAGTCAAAGTTAGGTCAGAAGAGTGAGACCTTACATAAACACTTAGAATGCCTTAAGGAATTAAAAAATAGGAAAAGTCAGGAAGCAGTTTCCCTAAAACGTTTATAATGAGGGAACATAACATAATAAAATGAGAAAAATAAACGGTTTTCTCAGCCTGACATTCAGTCTAGGCAAGGCAGTTCAGTAGTTCAATCTGCTACACCAGTCTGTCAGTAGAAATCTTGTAGGTTGAGTCCTACAGACATCCTCTCTTTTGTCCTCTGATCAGTAAATGACATCCCTACCTCTGAGTTCCTGTATTTGAAGGAAACAGGGGGAGCAAAGTCTTTTCCATTAGGAATACACCTGTTCATTTCCTAAATTTGCCATAAAGCTTACCAAGTCTTTCTCAGAACATTTTGGTATTCTATTTTTCAGGGTGTTTAGTTGTGCTTTTTTTTTTTTTTTTTCCCTTTAAATATATATTAACGAGGTCTTTCAGTGTTCCATTTCTGCTGAGCATTTGAATAGGTTCATCAGTGTTTTGAAAAGCCTGAGATGGTCTGATTATGGTGATTTGACTCTGGTTCCACAGTAAAGTCTCAAGAGGGTAGCACAGGGAACAGGGAGTTTTAACAATATTCAGATTAAGTCAACACACCGCTCATCAGTACATTTATAGAAGATGGACGAAGAATTGCATGTTCTGTATTGCCTTACATGAGCAATAGACTTAAATTCATTGGCTGTCTGTCAAAGCAGTCTATTGTATTTCCTGTCAGCATGTGAATGTCTTGGATGACCTCAATGACTAAAAATCAAAGCTAGTCCACTCGAATATCATTCACTCATTGTACTGCATTGATTTCTTCTTCCCCCCTCAGATAAGCAAGAATGGGAAGGGAACATTTCTCAGCAGTTGTAGTTACTGGCAGAGTGTTGCAACAATGTACTGAAAACCTCTAAGAATAGTGAGTCGATGGAGCCAGAGTATCAATAATGTGACTTTCTGTGGCCTCTTTTGTTCCTACTGCTCCCACCATTGCTGGTACTCACTCCCACTCACTGAAGAAAATCCTGACCTTTTCTCAATCTGCATTGTTTGGCTGCTGGAAAATCAAATAGCAATTTTGATGGTTTTATTCCCTAAAGAGCAGTGTTCCAATGAACCTGCAGTTGCCGTGAATGAGGGAATTGACACCTGCCTTAACACCATTGTTTTGAAGTTTTCAGCAGTATATGGGAATCCTTTTATTTTTTCCTTTTTAAAATTTTTTTAAAATTTTTTTCGTTTCTTGCTTATAGTTTCTGGTAGACAAAACACAACTACTCAATTATTGTTTAACCTAACTCAGGGCAATACTGGGTAACAGAATAAGATGTCTCCTTTCCTGTTGGTGTTCCCACACCTGGGATGGAATTGCTTGCTGAATGTTGCATAAAATCTTCTAACACAACTGAGCCTCCTATCACTGCCTGTCTCTGAGTGATTAAAATACTCTACAAATGTCACATCTTTCTTGACATGATAATGCCAATGATTTTTTGTTTGTTTGTTTAAAGCTGAACTTTATAATCCGAGGATATGGCTCGTTTCCCATACTCCTCAGGTACCAGTACACTTTTGTTGAATGCCTTCTATTTTTAAAAAATTGGGCTGTACTTAGCCTAGAGGAGAATTTTCTAAGCCACTTGCATTGGAAAACCCTACCCAGATCTGTGGAAGGCAGAAGATGCAGTCTTGATGTGGCAGTCTATAGGAAGAGACACTGTGGATTCTCCATCCTTGAAGATAATAAAAAACCACACTCCACATGGTCCTGTAAAATCTGCTCTAGGTGACCCTGCTTGACTGGGGCAGTTGGACCAGATGATGTCCAGAGGTGCCTTACAGCCTCAGCCATTCTGTGAGTTAGTGAAAGAAATATTTATTCAGGTGTGTCGAGAGGTTGAAGATCCTCTAGAAAAAAAGGAAAGGATGCCCCGAAGTGTGCAAGTTTCCTTCTCCCTGCTATGTGTTTTCTGGCTTTTATGATATAAATGGAATGATGTAGTGAGATACATAGTATATATTTGTGAACCTTGTTTCATTTTGCAATCTCTTGGTAGTTTTCAGCTCAAATGGTTTAAAATTATTACTTTTTAGTAACTTGTTAACACTGCTGTATGCTTTCAAAATAGTATCTAGAGTATACCAGGTTTTAAAATATATTTTTTTCCTGTTGCCATTTTTTATTTAATATATTTGGTGGTATCTGAGGGGATAGGGTAATGTGGAAAAATAAGTGTAGTAAAAATAGTAGTTTAATAAGAGATGACAACAAAATGTTGGAGTTTTTCTTGTGGAAAATAGATAGGAATTGCGTTGGAGTGATAGGTTGCAAACATGAGCTGTTAAGTATCTAGGAAAGTTGTATGGTGACCACTTGCCATTCTTAATAGCATCTTTGCTCTGCTGAATCATGATTGTTCCCAAGCATCCTTCGGTGTGCCACTTGTCTCTATTAGCCTTGCTGCCTGATTAAGTGTCAGAACTGTCCTTTGTCAGATGATTAGCTTCATTAATACTGCACTTTCTCTCTGGGTCATAATTCATAATGAGGCCTAACCTGGAATAAGACTTCAAAAGTCAGATATGCAGTTAACTAATATGAGAGGTTTGCATTCACATCTGCAAAGCTGAATGCTCATCAGAACACGTTTGTGAATGTCTTGTAGTTAAAGCAAGATCTGTTCAGTGGTACTAGAGGAAACCAAGCATGAAAATCAGGTAAATCTTACTGCTCAGTATCTCTTTTTTCTGGAGGGCTTTTTGTAGACCTCAGAGCATTCACTTTCTGAGTTGATAACCTACAGAAAATGAGGTTAAACCTATTCCACTCAATGTCCATCAGTCTGAGAAAAGTATTTTTGCCATGGGAAGGAATCCCATTGTTATTGCGATAAAGGAATTCAGGATCCATGCAGCGTTTCATGTTTAAATCTAACCTGAAGAGAGACAGTACACTATTCTGCAATTCTTTCAGCTTGAAAGAAAAGAAATGGACATACCATATTACTCTTGAAGAGGTGAAGGAATTACCTGCCTGGACATTTGATTATTCTTGTCTCAGAGTAAGAGGACCTGCAAGCACATTCACTGGCTCACTGCTGAAGGATCTCTTATAAACACAACATTATGAAAGTGGCAGAGGAGTGTTCTTGGCACGTTTCTGCAGCACCTAGATAAATGTCATTCAGCTTCCACATCTAGCATTCAATCCATAAATCTGGCCTAAGAGAACATCTCTTTTGAAAAGATCATGTTTACAGTGGGGAAATCATGCCATGCATAACCAAAAGATTGATTCTTTTTTAGGTTAGGAGGCTGTCACTAACAAATGGTTGTGGTATAAACTTGTCAGAGCAAGCACCTAGAGATAAAAGTGCTTGCAGTGATCTCTGTATAAAGATAACAGCAGTGGAATAGATTTGTGTTTACAAAGTAGCAGAGCATTGCATGAACTTTGAGTAACTTTCAAAAATTTACATTGTGGGGTTGACTCTCATTTTTCTCAGGAGACCCTGATTTTTATTAGCACAGTGGACATGAATTAATTGGTGACTAGCAGTTGAACCACTCGCATATATCTTTGTCAAAAAAAACCCCCAAAACAAAACCAACCAACCTACTCTGTTACTACGTATGCTGTTACAGCTGCCTGGGCTGGAAAAGCAGAAGTTTGAACAGTTTGAAGAGGTGTTTTGTCTCTTTCCTTTTCCCTGCTAAATATCACATAATATTGTTTGAGCAGTTTGAAAAAGGTGGTTTTTGTATCCTTTTTCCTTTTCCTTGCTAAATGCCAAATTATTCTTTGAACCCTTTGCATTTGGCAGTTTTAGCAGAGATGATTAAACAGAAGCAGCTATTTATGTGTAATATTTTATATGAAGTTGCTGGAGAAGTGTGTAATAAAACATCAGATTGAATATTTATTTTCCACCAGCAAAATGTATCTTTCTTCTCTCATCTTCTGTGTACTGCACATGGCTAGAATGAAACAAAACTCCTATAATAAACAACTTACAGTCAACACAGAAGGAAGTGTTGCTTGTGGGGAAAAATAAAATTTTAACAGATTTAGCATCATATATTACCAAAAGCATGCATCACCTTCACATGCTGTTGCTTTTAGATGAGTCTCTTAACTATTCAAGTATTATTTTCAGCCAAAGGATGAAGCTGACAGCATTAATTGGGGTAGACATTAGCAGAACTCTCGGAAGTTTATTGTAGCAAATACTCATATATTAGTCACCGAGTTTATATAATGCATGTCTTCTGTGGCAAGTTTCCAGTTGTACTGTTGTGTTGTCTTTTTTTTTCATTCATCATCTGAACACAATTAGAATATGCTCCTTCATGTGTGCAGTAGTTCTTTGTAATGAAATAGTAGCTTTGCAAACTAGTATTTTTTTTCATCAATATATTTTATCTTTGAAACTGGAAAACATTCTGGTGGGAACAGTATATTTAAAGTGGTATTGAGTTGAGGTTTTAAGAACAAAAGATATATTTGTGTCAAAAAGATTTGCCTTGTCTTGGCTTCTTGGGCAGGTGGAGAGAGGGAAAGAGAAGTACATTATTAATGCCATGCATTTCTCTTGTAGCCCATCTATATCTGCCTTTCAAATTTAGCTGCATCCATTAACATTATTAATTGCTGAACATTTCAGAAGGGAATTCAATATCCCTTTATATTTAAGAAGTGTAGAGAATTTTACTGCAAACCAAAAGGCTGCATTGAGTGAGCTTTATTTTAGTATAAAAACTTTCCACATAAGCCCTTCAGTTCTACTTGGGGTTGATTTTGTTTCCCAAGCAAAGAAGCCTGTCCTTTATGTTTCAGGAATGATGTCTAATAGATCTTCTGGAGCAAATGCTTACAAAGTTCTAGTTTGAAATAATTTTTCTCTTTCAACCTGTATAAAATACATCAGAATTGTACCTTTGTTTGTCCAGTTCCATTCAGCATCAAGATTTTACTTATAACTTAGATACAGAAATCAAGTACGAAGATAAATTGTCTCCCTCTACAAAGATTTCATATTAAAGAATTGAGAAAGAATTTCATGTATGGCTGAACAAATATGTCTGGGTTTTCTTTTTCTTTTTCCACTGAAGGAAAAATATATAACAATTTGTGACAGGTAAATAGTTGCAAGTTAGAAAAGGCATCAGGGGCTGCCAATGCAGAACTATTGTTGGGGTCCAGAAGGTTTCACTTAAGCAATTTGAGGAGGTGCATATAACTTTATTTCAAGTACTTTTCTAGAAATGCTGTACAAGAGTTTCCTGATGCCAAAACCATCAGATGACATGTTTGGCTTTTTTTATACCTATATGAAATTAAAAGTTAGAATGGGGTGTTTCAGATCCTACTGCAACATGTTCTCTTCCAGAAGAAAAGAAACCACAGGATAGGACAGTTGAACGAGGGATGCAGGCCATGACTATGAAGGGGACCTGTAGAACTCCAAATTGTGTTGATGTAATTGTCAAAGACAGAATACATCCAAACAGATTTCCTGGCTGTGCTTGAAGTATTAGTAGCTTTACAATAAACCAAGACTGAAACATTAACCGATAATATTGTATTATTTTGTTGAATAATTCTAATGAAGTGCTTTTCTTTTCTCTGGCAGATGAACGGGAAGATGTTCAAAAGAAAACTTTCACAAAATGGATAAATGCACAGTTTGCTAAGGTAATTTTTAAATTTATTTATTTATTGACCAAAATACCTTTTGTATATTCAAAAAAAAAAAACAAACCACACAACAAACAAACCTGCTATTCCTATACTTAGTTTTGAAGTTTAGTTTTCAAGATTACAGTTTTAAGTCTCAGATATTGCTGAACATAGTTGATTGATTTATTAGAAAAAAAATGTTGCAGTTTTATTCCTTTGATTTCAGCAGTAAATGAAATGTAAGAAGCCGTCCTTCTCTCAAAATGTTCTCTGTCTCACCGTACTTTGCTGGTTCTCAAACCAGTGATGCATCTGTGTTACTCTTTGTTGGATTCCTTTGTTATGTTTCTAATATATGAAGGAGTTTCCTCTATTAGACTTGTCTTTTCTTGTTTCTAATTGCAATTGCATCTTTAATAAAATTGGATGAATTGGAGAAGAGCAAGGTCAGCGATAAGAGACGTGATCCAGTTAACAAATTTTGAAAGTCAGTTATAATATGTTTTGAAATAGTTATTTTTGAGAATGGTAGATCATAACTGGAGTGGAAAAAAAAAGACCAAATAACTACTTTATTTAAAGCATGCCCTTCTACCAGTATATAATGATTTTATATTTAATACTCAGGAAAAATTCTGCTTGAACTATTAATTTGCTGATTTTTTTTTTTTAATTCCTGGAGGATAATTATTTAAGTGTATTTGTCAGTAATAAAATGAATCCCACCATTTGTCATTTCACCAGGCAATAGACAGCAATGAAATAGAAGCTGTGATGTATCTTCTGTTTCGTCTGGCTTTTGATTGCGTCCCATCTGATTTTACTCATTAAAAAAGGGGAGTAAGATAATCTGAATACAACCACCACAGCGTTGAAAAACATGCTCAGCAGTGGTTTAGTCCACCAGGGGAGTCCCACAGGGCTTTTCCATGGTCTAGAGCATTTTCTTATACCAGTTCAAGTGATTTATACAGCACACATTTGTGCTCAGCATCTTTACAGCAGAGATGTCCAGCAGTTTGGAGGACTGGGTCAGGATGAAATACAGTCTTGAACAAATGATGAATTACAAGACAACTGTGAAGTATTATGTTCAGGACAGCAGTAAAACATATGCATACAGAAGGGGGGAATAGCTGGGCTGGCAGCAATAAACCAAAGGAGAGCTCTGTGAACTGCGTTGAATCACAAACAGAATGAATCTTCAACAACGTACTACTGCAGAAAAAAAAAAAGAAAAAAAGGCAACATTAATATGGCTCTGATAATGGAAGTGCTTCACAGAAAGTGCAAGATGTAATTATTTTCTTTTTCTTTGCAGTAGTGAGATTTTAGCTTGAGTAATTTGTAATCGTGCTTTTCCATGTATGAATAAGTAGCCCCAGCAACAATCGTCTGACACAGCCTAATTCGAAATGTATTACCAGTTAGGCCTTTTTATGGTCACAGAAATCGTTGTGGAAAATGAAGAGTAACTGTTTTGCCTCTATATCTAAAGAAAATGTAATGCTCCTAAAGCATTATTTTCTCAGAAATGATTGTTTTATGGAATAGCAAAGCTTGCAATTACTGAGGAAACTTGGACCAAGTCTGCAGAAGAATAACAAGAATTATGAAGGTTTTAGGAAATCAACAGATGCTTTTAATGTTAGGTTTGAGTTGTTCATCTGAATGATATAGAGGCCTTTCCTCCAATTCCAGTTCTGTGAAGTCTACTTTAATGGTGTTTTAGCTACTTTTTACTTGAGTTTTATAACAGTATTTTTAGTTGCATGTGAAATTGCATTTGTAAACATATATTTGTAAAAGTACTCCTCTCCCTCTACTTCGTTTAAGCTCTGAGAAAAACCTCCTAAACATTATTCAAGTTTTTATTTGCCTGAAGCATGTCCTGTGTTTTTTTTGGACAGGGTCTTCTTATTTCAACTATCAAAAAACTCTTGATCTTTAAATCTTGAAGAAATTACTTCTTTCTGGGGTTTTTAGGACAGAAATAGAGGAGGTCTTGCTGTCCCAGGACAGGGTTTCTCCCTCTTCTAACAGATCAGAGAGGTGCTCTTCAAAACATGAAAGTGGATCTCCTTGTGAAATCTACAATTTCTCTCTCTTCTTCTCCTGACTTGTTTGTGGTGGTTCAAATCCATCTGTGTTTCTAGCTGTGGAATTGATTTCAGTTAACAGGCTACTCCTTGTTAGTGATTTCTCATCAGTGTCAGCTTTGTAAAAGTGTAAATGAATTACTTTCATTGTAGATTTGGTTTTTATTCAATCCTGTGTAGTTCTAGAGGTGCTGGTTTGAGCAGATTAACCTACAGGGTTGGAATTAAGACAGAGTAATGTATTATATTGTTCATTTCTCTTATTTGTGAATAGTGAAATCCAGGTCACTAATTACCTGTAAAATAATTAGGGTTAAATGAAAAAATGTTAGATAATTCTCACCCATCCACCACCTTCCATACATAAAAAAACCCCCCATATTTATACAGTCAAAATAAAAGCTTAGTTCTAAATTCTCTAAATCTTCATTTGTGTTGGTTATATAGTGCATTTCTGCCCAAAGAGCTGCATTACTTTCCTAAAAATTCAATGTTTAGAGCACCTGTGTCTCAGTGTATTTATTCACAGACTAAGCTTTCAAAACACTCAGATTTGCAAGTTGTTTCACATGACTTGCGATGTAAATGCAAATAATGCTTTCAAATGTGAGAAGTTGTAAAGAATTGAAAAAAAAATAATTCCTAATTTATGTGTCCCCAGCGTAACTGGAGAACCCAAATATAAGTTTTGCCTGTGGGGGAAGAGAGTTGTCCTTCCTCTGGCCATGGCCACAATTACATTTCAGTTGGATCATGTGCAGCTGCTTCAGACTCAGGTGCCTCGAGTTCAGCAGTGAACTCTGCTACCTCTTAGCTGTGGAGTCAAGTCCCTCACTTGAAATCCATAATAAAGTTTCAGCCACACAATCTTGACAGTTTTCTGTCTGTGATGTGTAGAATCTAAAACCTCTGTAGTGCTACCAAGAAGTCTGTGGAAGGGTATCTAGGGAAAGATAGCAGAAATGCCAGCAATATTTCAATTGCTATGGATGAGGCCGTGTCTCACTTAAGACTTTTTTTGGCAAGTTAAGTAGGTGCTCTAAGTGGAAAAAGTGGAGAAAATACATTTTGCAGGTCCCTCTTACAGCTGCTCAAAGGAGCAGGTTTCTCTTTAATTCTTACTTCTTTTACTAGCCAGAAAATGGATTATGCAGAAAATCTGAGCCTTGAAAATTACAGTATGTGACTCATCTATAAGAAAACCATCAAAGTTTCAGTAGGAAAGGCCAAAAGTTGGCTTTTAATGTTTGTGACATAAACCAGAAAATTTAAAGTCTAAGAGAAATGGGAGAAGGTAATCCAAGAGACCTCTCTTTTCCCTGTTGTAATCATAGACATAGGGTGTGACTTTCTTCAGTGATACCTTCTTGGTTGACCATCTAAATGGCACACAATAAATTGAAAGTTAAAGCAATTTTTAAAATGTGGAACATAATAATTTAATATCATTTTATTCAGAAAGAACTGTTCTTTTTCCTAGGATGAAGTTTATTTATAAAATAATGAAGTTCTGCCGGGTGTACGTAATGCTATTAAAGGAAAGTATTATAACCTAGTTTTTAATAATAGAACTGTAATTAGAGCTCTCACAAGAGATATGTCTAATCCTGGGTATGATAGCTTTTGCTCAGATACCAACTTCTAAAATTTGATATAACTGAAATCTGAACTATGTGTTTTGGGAGAATGCAAATCTGTCACAATCCTGGAAGTGTAGCAGCTCTCTGCTGGAACTTTGAAACAGACACAAAAATCACCTTAACAGTGCCTGTACACCATTGTAAATGATTTTATGTTGCCTCACTGGTTAAACATTTTGCCTCGTTTGTTGCATAATAGGCTTCAAAACAGAAAGAGCTACTGAAGATGGAAATACTCCTTACTTGCATATAGGAAAGAGCTTGTATATGCCAATTAATTCTATTAGGAAAACATAAAAATTCCAGCTTTAAAAAAAAAAAAAAGGTAAATAATAAAAAAGCAACACCCAACCCTAAATAGGAAAGAGTAAATTTCTATGATTAAAGAAATATGGACAATTTTTTTGTTCCTTCATTATAGAGAGAGTGTCTCCAATTACTGACAATTTTAATGTCAGCAGTACAAGTATCAGTTGTTAGTACAGAGAAGGACATGAGCTGATAATTGGAAGTTTGGCAGCTTGAATTTCAGGGTATACCCTTACGGCTAGCTTGAGGTCAAAGCTTAACCTATAAGTGGTTTTCATAAAAGAATTTTAGTTTGTGAGGGAGCTTTCAGTGTTTTAGTCTCTGATATCAAATACCAGACGTTCATAAAACCACTTGCAAATTCAGGGGTTTAAGTATATTGCCCACACTTCTGCTACAAAAAAATAGAAAATTCCACCACATAGTCAAAGACATCATATAGGACAGTAGACTTTTTCATGCAAAAACTGTAATTATTAATCTCCAGCTGGGTAGGAACAAGTGTCAGAAAATACAGCATGTTAGATTTGGGGAGGAAAAAAAGTGGGTAATTTTTTTAGTTTCTTTACCTCGTGCTTGGATTTTCTTCCCATTACTTTTGAAGAATCAGACTATGAAAATAGATGAAAGGATACCAAATACATTACTTAGTTTTACAGAAAACCAAGATAATTTGGTAATTTTCCTTTTAGTGGAAAATTTAAGTTGTGAAAAATTGCACATTTTATGGGCAGATGGAAACATTAGGAGGTAGTTATTTGTGTGGTGACTGTGGAATTAGATTCCATTCTTGTGTGATCATGTGAAGAAACACAGTAATGATGCAACCTGTGCCAAAGAAAGTAAGGTTGACAGCTTCATTTAAAATATATGTGGCTAGTAGAGTAACAGTCAGCAAAATTAAATACACCTTTACTAATGAAATTGTTTTGAATAGCAACTAAATTTTTCAGTCAAGTGGTCTATACAGGGATAAAGGGAACACACAAGAGGGCATTGGTTACAACTTTAGTCAAACTACACAGCAGTTAAAATAATTTAATTACTCAGGGTTTGTATGTGACATATTATGGGAGGTGTGGTGATGGTCTCTGTTCTTTTCGCCTTCTTGAGCTCATAGACAACCTGAAATTATTCAAGACTCTTTAGTGGTCTCTTGTGATTGTAGATTAAGTGCCTGCTGCATATCAGACAACAGGAATGACTGACACACATGAACAGTTATTGGTCTTTTGAGGAAGCGTGTCAGTTGAGGTCCAGAGAGACAGCACTGCCGTAAGTCTGGCATCCAATAGAGAAAATTGCAGTGCTGCATTTGCTGATACACTTGCTCAGTTTTCCATGCTATCACTCACAACGACTTCAAATTAAAATAAATTTTAAAAGCGACTCACAAAAAAGTGATTTCAGTGTGCAGACTCTGGGATGGGAGTAATCGGGTGAAGTTCTGTGGAGAAGAAAAAAATAGTCTCATTTGACAGCACTCTTTAAGATTCTGCTTCTATGGAAATGTGTTTAGCCCTGTGAATAATCTATGTCTTTAGCCATATTTCTGGACAACAGTTAATAACCAAGAAGACGAGCTGAAGGGAGGGATGGAGGTTGGCAACAAATCACAGAAACACAGATTAAAATGTTCAGTATTAGCTCTCTCCAAACTGCTTTTCTGACAGCTAACATATGTCAAATGAAGACAGCTGCTTAGATCAGTGGGTGACTGGTAGGAAAATCAGAATTAAATCCTATGTTTTGAGGTTCTGATCAGTGTGCTCAAGCTTCACTGATGTTTGCTGGTATGTTGTTTTTTTTCTAAAATCAGAGCAGTAGTTGCATATGCATGTCTACAAGACCAGGAAAGATCTCTAGTTGTTTCAGGTAATAAAAGGTATCAGTAGGGTGTGCTGCTGTTGTAGGATTTCAGTTTTAGAATTGAATTCCAGAATACATCAGCACTGGCTTTGCAGGACAGAACTTTAATATCACTGTAGACGAGTTCAGAGAAGTTCATTTGGATAGCTGTGGTGCTTTAGCAATTTACAGAGAATTTAGTGCCTGCACAAAAGCCTGCTGGAGAAACAAAATAAATAAAAGTTTGCTGATCTCCGTGTTGCCTTTAGATTATTAGAGTTCTGCTGAATTTGACCAGAAAGAAATTTGTGCTCTATTCATCTAAGGAGCACTAATTTGGAGATAAATATAAAGCAGGATCACGTATCACTTATAAGAACATTAATCCATGGCAAAAAAAAAGATGGACTGTTAGTAAAATTTTGAAATTGTGTCTGTGCTAAAAGTCCCATCAGTTCTTTAAAGTTCACACATTAGAAGTGAGTATGGTAGATGTTAGCTCAGTTCATTAATTAGACATGGATAATACCTTGTGAGCATCCTCAGAATTTATTTTTTCTTCTGAAAGAAAGCGCTTAGAAAACCTGATAGATTTAAAATTTTATCATTTGTGATAAATCTGTAAAAAAAATGATTTGCAGGTATTATTTGTTGTTGGTTAGATTCCATGATTGATATTTATCCATCCTAAATACCTAATCATTCTGTTTGGTGTCTGTTGCCAGCCTTTCTAAGTGCTACAGTAAAAGTGAGAAAGAGCAGTTTCCTTATGTGGGAGCCAAATTACTTGTTTCTGCTACACTGTGGCAAATAACCAGAACTCGCTTTGAAGATTAATAGTTCTTAACTGTGAGTTGCAGCTCTGTGTGCTCAACGCTACCCTCGGGACACATCCTGTTTTAAAATACCAGGCTTTCTTGTGCCAGTAACCTTTTTATAATACATCTTGCAAGAACACACCAAAGGCCCATCACGTCCATTCTGTGTCATTAAGGCAAAAGCTTTTGAAGCCAAATGATGTTTAAACCTGGTGTAGAAAACACATTTACATTGCTAAGTGTTAAGAGATGTTCATTTTTTGGATATTTCCAGAATACATAAAAGAAGTATTAGGCAATACACATGCTCAGAATTATTTGCATTGATATATATATTTATATATATATTTATATATATATTTATATATATATATATATATAAAATAAGCTATTAGTGCTCTTTATTCTGCATTTTTTTCTTATGATGTAGTAAAATGGGATTCTTGCTGTGTATTTATTATGCTTCAATTAAATTTCCTTTTGAATGAAAAAGAAAATGTATTTTCAGTGTACTTTTTAAGGTAATATCAATTGCAATACTGCTATTTATTTTACTCATAATTTCATTCTGGAACTTGTACTATCTATTAATATATATTTTAAAGATTTTTTTGTGTGACCAAGAAAGTTACCATGAACAGAACGTTACTAAGAGGAGAAACAGGCACAGTTTAAAGACACAAATATCCTCACACATTGAATTTTGCACACAGCACCAACACTGTATGCAAGCTTTCAGTTTTACTAACTTGATGGCTTTTTATATTTTGTTTTCAAAGCAATTTTTCAGCTTACTCTTGAAATATCTCCCTATACAATCCATTTATTATTATAAATATTTTATTTTGCCCAGTGTAGAGGCCTGAGTGCTGCAGATAGAGATTTTGTGCCATCGCTGCTGTAAGAGCAAGGAGCGCCAGAAGCTGTGTGGTGTCACAATGCAGCATGACAAAACCAAAGTAGTGTTTAAGAGGGAGGGCTTCTCTATTTTTCCTGTCCTTGGTAACATCAGAAGCCTGAGCCTCATGACCCACTGTGGCTCTCACACAGCTGGAGATGCTTTGCAAATTGTCAGTACACAAAAGAACCCTTTCACTGAAAACTTGGAAAGGAGAAAACAGTTTTTTTGGTTCTGCTTCAAAGTCACAAAGGTGGACGTTAGACATTAACAAATAACCTAATCAAACTGTCTCTATATTGATTGTGGTTGCATTTTAGGGTTTTTTTTAAATTAATATTCAGACAGTGAAGATTTTTTTTTTTTATTGTGGGCATGAAGTGAAGGGATTTTCTAATATTTCTCCTCCAAAACATTCTCCCATTACAAGGAGACTTTACGACTTTGCTTGTTGTGGGATTTTTTTTACCCAAAAAATGTCTAAATGATTGCAGTTTAACAAGACAGCTCTTGGAGAGCAGATTAATTTTCACTTTGATGATAAGTGAAACTTCCCCTTGCACTTCATTATCTGCAAATCTTTTGGTGGAGCTGAGGCTGCTGGCTGTGTATCTCAAAAGACCTTTTGCCTGCAAGTGTGGCCGGCTTCTGTCTGCTCCCATGACTGTACAAGCACTGACAGGTTTCCTCTGCTTTGCCTCAGTGTGCATAAATTAAAAACTAGCTACAGTTCAGGAGCAGCTTTTTCATGGGGAAAATGGTCTCTTTCTCCACCAGAACTATGCCCATCTCCAAGCCTGATCCCGTTCCCTAGCTAAGGTGGCAGTGGTGCCACAGGCGACCTGCCCGTGAGTGCAGCAGCCCTTGGAGGAAATCCCCATTAGTCAGAGGGAATTAGAGCTGTCACTACTGTAGTAGGGGCACTGAAGATTGTGAGGATATTCTCAGTATCTTTTGTTTGCACATGCAAAGGTTATGTTACTTCTCCAAATAAAATATTAAGGGTTAAAATGTTTTCCAGGAAAATGACTCCCCTTCTAACACATGTGCAAGGATATTATGTGAAACAATGAGCATGACAAAACACTTTCACCGTTAGAAATGTCTGAGTGAATACAGACTACATTTCAAACACTTCTAAGATGATGCAGTGTCACAGGCTGTTAATCTGAAATTTTTGAGTGAATTAGTAAAATTAGGAGGACTAAAATACATGAAATTTTATTATGTTAAACTTATTTGGTTTGGCATTCTTGTTTTTATAGACTCTTGTAGAATAACAAGAGCTTCCCTGAGATGTATTAGACATGCCAAGTAAGCAAAGTAATCACTACTGCTGGCAATAGAGGGCAGTGGACATTCATTTGTAATATGTTTTACTAAGGGAAAAAGTAATCAAGTTATGTTTATTGAGATCTTTCACCTTTTTTTCCTCATACTTGGCCTTGCACCTCCAAGATTTCTATTCAAGTTCTCATCCTTTTTTGTTGCAGTGTAAGTAAAATGGATTAATCTAAATAAAATTGTTCACTTGAAGTTATTACTGTATATGTATCTTGAGAGGGGAATAGGAGCAAGCTAAATATAACACTACAATATTGGTCTCAGTGGTGCGTATGTCTAGCTTGTGAATTTGTAAACATTTACAAATTTGCATGATTTTTGCTGGCAGTAGACATCATCATTTCCGTGCTCAGAATTCATTACAATTACATCTAATCATCTTCAGAATCTCCAAAGCAAAACTCTTCATGCAGAAAAGTAAGACTTTAGTGGATTTACATTATGCTTCAGAAGTTCAAAAATAAAACCAGGAGAAAAAACCAGTTTTTGAGCTCTTGTCTCCATTTATCTGAATGCTGTCTTATGGAAACCTACCGAAGGTCAAGCAAATCATATTGACCATTCTCCTTATCTGCAAAAGATAAGAGGAGACTCAAAAAATATCTCAGATTCAATGCTGAGAGTAAAAGAGCAGGTGCGAGCTTGTACATTTAGGACTGGTGGATCTCTCTCTCGATCTTGCTATACCACTTAAACTGATCCATCATCTCTGCTTGTGTCAGTGTCATGTCCTGTTAGTCAGTGAGGCTGAAAGCAAGAGAGAAACTTGCCACCAGCCCAGCTCCTCACGTGCACCCCTTGGCTAGGACCTCCAGTGGGCTCCTGCCCTCCCCTGCTGCTCTGTACCATTCCTAAACCTCCCTCTGCCTGAGGCTGTGCGGGCACTTGGTGCCTCTCACACATATAACCCTTTTTTTTATAGTCTGTCTCTGACAGCAAGAAGTTTGGCAATTCCTCCCATGTGTTTAAATGCCCAAAATATTTTTTTGAAAAGTATGCCTCAGAGGTAACAAAACCCCTGGACAACCCAAAGCAAAGACAACCCTTCAAACCACGAAGTATTCAGTTTTGGGCAGACCACATCAGTGATACAGACTGTATTTTTGGATGTTGATGTACCAGTGTTGGTGATGATGAGGTGACCCACTGCACTCCAGTAAGCACTTGTGGTTTTGTGTATCACTTTTTTTTGTTATACTTTGAGGTATCTGTGTTGTGAACAGGGTCTGGTCATGAATGTGATATTACAACTGGATCAAATGCAACTCCTATTGATCTTAATTTCTTTAAACCATTGCCTATATTTTAGGCCCTACTTACCAGGAAGAAGGAACAATATGAAAGATGGTCTTACTAAGATCATCCAAAATAATCTTAAGTGGTTGCAAATAACTGTATTTGCACAGGAGCTTTCATATCTGCCTTTTTCGTAGGATGTGGCTCCATCAGATTTTGGGGGTGTTTCTAGATCAACACTTCAAGAATAAGTATGATTTTTATGGCTGCTTTCCTCTTTTTATGTTTGGGAGTTCTGAAGGAAAAAAAAACTCACCCTACACATGATAGCTGCAGTTATTTCTCAACAGCAGTGGCAAAATTGACATAGACACCGTATTAGGTCTTTGCTTAGAGAATTATTAAAGCAGCTATACTATTATTAAAGTTATTTTTAAAAATCCTTGTTTTTTCCGCTCTGGTACATCTTTTTTTCCTGTGTTTTTGTATCCCAGTCTTATTAAATATTGATGCTCATATCACTGACTTTGCTAATACTTGCACTTTTTTCAGTGATCTACATGACAGGTGTTATTGCACGGAATAGCCATTTTTCTCTTCTGCTTTTCAGAGTGTGTTTGATTGACTTGCCAGTTTAAGCCCATCACATGTAATTTCTGGCAATACTGGTGTGAGAGCATATATTGCTGACTTAAAAATAGGATGCTTTTAGTACTTAGGATTGGTTCTACTGAAGCTAATATTTCATGGGAAAAGGATCAAACAAGTAACTTCTGTTCAGTCTGGTACAGTTTTAAATATATATATATAAATAAGTTCATATTTTACACACATGCATTTAAGTTTACTCTATATCCTTAGCTAGTGGTAACAATAAGATCCTTTACATTAAAAAAAAAATCCCAACAAACAAACTCTGACATAACTCCCTGAGAACAGTAAAAATAAATTGTGATAAGTTGTAATTCCACTTGGAATTCTGTTGAAAGCTGTATTGACCAAGACACAGGTAAGCACAGTTCTAAAAAACATATTAAATGAGACTGTTCTCAATTTTTAAAGTTTTAAATTTTTTGGCGTAGTCTTTGGCCACAGGATGAAACAATCTATGATGCTCTGTCTGTGCATGAAACAACCTATGTATGTTCTGTATAGTCTATCTTATAATAGAGTTACAGAGTGTTGGATTGTAAAAAAATATTATGGCAATTTCCAAAGGTGTTCTTTGTTTTCTTTTCTTTTCTCTATAGTAAACAATCCTATATAAATTGGCATTTTAAGTCAAGAACTGGGTTTTTTTGGGGAAAAAAATCATATGAAAGGCCCATTTGGCATTTAGGACAAAGAAGTCAGGCACAAGACACATAATGCAATCAGGTATAAGCAGCATAGTTTATCACACAGGTGGAAACAGGGTTCCATTACAGGGTTGCATTCAATTATGCATGAAACATTAAAAATCTCTGTTTAAAAAGAGGAAAGGTTATCTTGCCACCCTGATAGCAATGACTCTGAAGTACTAAGGCAGTTCAGACAAAATGCTCTGAAAAATCTCAGTCACCTTCTCAAAGAATTTTGAAATTCCATTTATTCATAAGACATAAAACCTAAAGGGAGCCATTCTTAAGGCAACTGGTCAGAGTGCACAGGGAGAGGAAAAGCGAGTCTTGATTCTGTGATGGGCAATACACAGGGCTTGTAGACAGTATGGTTTTCTATTAATCTGACAAATATTCATTGAAAAGTGGTGTCCTCATAGAACAAACCAAGACAAATTGAATCCAAATGAATAATAGTTAAGGTCAGAAACAGGAGCTATGGTGAAAAGAAGAGGAGGAAGGAACTCAAAAGAAGAAGCAAATGCACCTACCAAGTTGTCCCACAATCTCCTTACATAAGGTTATCAGATCTGCTATTTACCATCTCATCTCATGCTTTTGAATACTGAATCAGCATCCAAGCAGTTCCTTTATGTATTTTTGTCTATGGGAAAGACCCAGTACATGTTTCTTTTGACATTTTGTCATCTTTTAATTTCTGCTTAGGTAAGCAAGGAATTAAGTTGGTCTATGCAGTCTGTACTGATTATTCAGTTATTCAACCCAGGATAAGTTACTATTTGTATCCTCACCTGACTATAAGAAATCATAGAATCATTAAGGCTGGAAAAGGCCAACTTTTGGCTGAACACCACCATGTCAGCTAAACCATAGTACTAAGTGCCACATCCAGTCATTTCCTGAATGCTTCCAGGGGTGGTGACTCCACCACCTCCCTGGGCAGCTTGTTGCAATGCTTGACAACCCTTTCAGTGAAAAAAGTTGTAGAGAGCAATAAGGTCTTCTCTAAGCCTCCTGTTCTCCAGACCAAACAACCCTAGCTCCCTCAGACCCTTCCTCAGCTTTGTTGGCCGTCTCTGGGCTCACTCCAGCACCTCAGTGTCTTGTGAGCAGCTCAGAACTGGACATGGGACTTGAGATGTGGCCTCACCAGTGTCAAGTACAGAGGGACCATCACTGCCCTCGTCCTGCTGGCCATGCTATTTTTGATGTAGAAAATTTCAGACATTATTTTAGTATACTATGTTAAGAGACTATTTATATCCTATAGTATACCATATATAGATTTACTACAGTATACTATATTAAAAGAGTAAAGTTTAAGTGATTCATCTCCTAGCAGCAGTTAGAACTGAAAAATATGTTCATGGGTAAGAATTATATAAAAATACGGAAAAAAGGAAAAACTGTCTCTAGAAAGTTGCAATAAAGCAATCAGTGAGGCATTTTTCCATAGGTCACAAGCAGGAAATATGGCAGGGATCTAGATGATAGCTGGCTGCTAGAGGATCAGGTTGTAAAGGGCGTGTGTTGCAGGGCAATAAAACAGTGCACCTTTAACTGCTTTGCAGAGAAACTGATGGATTAATTGGATAACAACTAACAAAAGCCATCTGGAGTTATGCTATCCTTTGTCACATTGAAAATTCCAGTTTTTGTTATATATCTTACTACTAGAGTCTTAATCATACAGAACATCCATCTTGCCTAACATGATGACAGCCTTCCTAGTCATGGAAACACAAGTCACACTGGCACACATTTTTGTGTGCTGACCCATTACCACAGACCCGCAGCATGTTCACCCATCAGGGACAGTGAGCAGTCAGGGGTTCAGGGGTTGGGATGAGGGTGCTGGTGTGGGTGGTGTTTGGAGTATTGGTGATCCCAAGGTACACTCTCACCAAGCCAGACTGGGCTCTACATATGTAGCTTTTCACTTTGGAGGCTGTCACCACCCATGGTCCCCTCTCCAAATGATCTGCCACATCTAATCCTTATTGGGATGTCTAGGGATGCCATGGATCTCTCAGTCAAATATTTCCTCTTTCACCTTGCCATGATCTTATCAAGTTGTCATTGGTGTCCACCAGACAGTGTGTTTCTGAGATAAACAAATCACCTCAAAGGCCAACAGCAGTTTTGTTTCCCCCTTGCCATCAAGTTCTGATTTTCATGATTGTCTGGGGCAAAGTGGAGGTAGAAAGGGAAGGCTGTGCATGCTCTCCACAGGAGCACTCATGGATATTTAGACAATGGCTTTGTAGCTAAACAATTTTTTTTTTCTGCCTTGCTTACTGTCAGGGAACCTAGGAAGCCTTCTGCATTAATACCTTTCTTTACACAGTGTGATTCTGAGGATCTCCCTTAATTTCAGTGGCACTAGAAGTCCCCTCTTGTAATGGAAATAATATTACAGTAAGCAATGGTTCCAAAGACACTTAAATATAAAACTGTAAGCCATCAATAGTTTTGTAATCTGTGATTTCAACCTTGTATCCTGAGGAGGATGCTAATATTGGTAATATTTTAAGCTACTTTGTCTCTTTCTGTCAGAAATGGATCAAATTACTGGACATGTGGATCCATCTAATATAATGGAGAAGAGTCAATATACTTTTGAAAGAAGCCATACCTCATAATTGCATTGCTTCTTCAAAAGAATCAGTGTGAATACATAAGTATGACTGAGACACAAAAAAAGTGTGTATCTGTAATTTTTTTTTTCTTTCAAAAAGATGAAATGAAAAAGGTCTTCTGTTTCAGAAAGCTGCTATAAGACAAGAAACAAAAGGACAGAAATGAGGTCATTTCACACAACAGAGAGAAGCTGGCAGTGGGGTTGAATGTAAATTTCTATTGAGCAGATGATTATCTGGTAAAGGGATGTGGCAAAACTACTGATGGTTCAGAATCATGCAGGTCAGATAGAAACAACCAAAAGCTTGAAGAGGGATTTCATTATACTGAATGGCAAGGTGATTAAATGACAGATGATATTTAATACTTGTTAGCATAAAAAAAAGCACTTCAATAGAGAAAGCTTATATTACTGCTTTCTTTGTGCATATTGTATGCCCTGAATGAGACTTCACCACACAGAGCTGTTTACAGTGAGTCACATGTATTTCTCCATGAAGTTTAAAAAATGTTTGCTTCATTTTTGATTCAGATCACGTCAGCAAGAAATCTAAGTCCATCCTGAATTTTCTGAACATTAAGGAACAGAACCTTTCTAGGGAAATTTCTAACCATAACTTCACAGAAATTAGGGCATTATTCAGAAGCACTATGTGATTTTACACTTGTGCTATCCTTATACTCTTTTCTTAAGAAGCACAGGCCACTATCAGAGTTGGATGAACCTAGAAGAGCCCTCAGTTTGCCCAGAATAGCAATTCTTATTTTACTCTCTTATAATAATTTCATGCTAATTATGCATTAGAAAATTCAAGATTTTTTTTTTCCAGGAAATGACAATCACTTCCCATAGTGAGATATTAATGACACCACATTTAGCATAACATAAAAATGGCCCTCCTAGGCACAGAAATAGTAATCCAAAAGCTGGAGGCTATGTTGAGACTCCATCTGTGACAGGGGAATGAACACACCCACCCAACACACTTTTGGGCTATGAGGGAATTCAGTGTGTTGGGAGGGAGGAGTGAACGCAGACCCTGGAGGACAGATACATTTATCTCTACAAAATGTCCAGCTACCAAGTGGCTGGCCCAGGAAATGGTCTGTGGTGATTTATCTCCTTCAACTGGCCCAGCCCCAAAGCCATTTGCTTACCATCTTGTCGCTGGCAATCTCCCTACTCTTTGATATTCAACTCAAATCTATATGACACCCATTGCCTCCTTCAGAGAAACAGAGATCTGTTGTATAAACTTTGACGAAATATACCAGAATGCTTGCTCATAATCAGTGAGGGGAAAATAAAAAAAGGAAAAAAAAAGAAAAAAAAAAAGCGGTTGTAGGGAGGGATGTTAAACTATCAAAGCAGAAATTACTTTCTGCATGAAAATGCGCCAAACTGTTCTCCCTGAGAATCTGGAATGGTGAAGTTGTCTTTTTGAAATTAATTTTCTCATTTGCACTTAAAAATCCTATGTTGAATGTGATTTAAAAGAAACAAAAGAAGGTTGACTATGAGACACTGTGACTGTTACATTTTGTTTGTTATTGTAGTAGATGCTTTTTATTAACATCTCAGGAAATAATGGAAATACACTTGAAAACCTCCACATTTCAGAGCCCTAAGCTATATTCAGTGACCTTCTACACCACACAAAGCGATTCAGTTAGTTTTCCCCATCAGCCAAAGGGTGGAAACTAGTGTTAAACAAGCTTTATTTTTAACATCATGTTTTCCCAGGTGACTGAAGATATATTCAGTTTGTGGATTGACAATAAAGGTATGTGTAGAAGGTCAAACAGGTTGCACACATCTTTTAAATCTTACATTTACCAGTTCTGTAAGAGTATGAGTAAAATGACTTAATAGAAAAAAATGCATTCTCTTTATGTCATTGCTTTACCTCAGGAAAAAAAAAAAGACATTTAATAGCTCTCTACCCCCTTTCACTTAGCTGCAATATCCTCTTCAAGTTATCTAGGTCACTTAGGCCCACTTACCATTTAGCTATTTTTAGCTTGCTAGTTGTCGTCTACTTCTGGAGAATTACCCTGTTTGCAATTAAATTTCCTGACACTTTTTTTATTTTTTCTCTGTAGACTGTGCATATTTGAGGTGTACAAGCATAAAGTAACGTAGGTCAGTGAAAGGTCCATATTTACAGCAATCTGTAATTTTTCTTGAGGGTTTTTTTTTGTTTGTTTTGTTTTTTGGGTTTTTTTTTGTCTTTTTTTGTTTTTTTAATTTTTTTGATTTTTTTATTTCTGGAAGAAGAATATGAGAGGACAGCATCTGATAAGGAGAAGTAAGCCTCTCTTGGTGTGAAATACAGGTACACAGGTCTCCCCTGGTGTACAGTAAAAAAATTATGATGAACCTGTGTGCATTTATTTTCCTTTCTAACAACATGTCTGTTTCCTACTCGAGTTGCAAAGACAACTCTGCCGTCTCCAAGTGTGGACTTTGATGAATTGATCAGTGGGGCACAATAAGAAACCTCTGAGATTGGGTTGGTCACAGTAGAGCTGGAAATCAAAAGCTATGTAGCTACTTCATGTGCAATTGAGTCGTGAGGCACCATATGTCTCAACACAACTGTGCCCACAGTTGCTCTCTGGAACGTGGCATTGGCTCCATATCCAACATAATCCATTGTAATATGGATTATAATTGCACAGACAGAGCCAAACACAACAGGCACCCACCTTTAGTTATGATGATTGGATATGGCTTTCATGCCAGCATGGAGCACTTGCACAGGACCCAGCCCTGGGTTGCCTAGGTAGGGCAGAAGTGAGCAAACTGGTCTTCCTCAGATTTCTATGTAGAGGAACAGAGCAGTTAGATAAATGTACTATTTTAGAGGGAATTGGTTATTCTGAAAGCTTATGATAACTATGGTAATATAAGGAAATTATAGTAGGAATCTTCTCATCTGCTACTAACTGCCAGTGAAGAATGCATTATTATGTAATTATCTAAATGTTTGTATTACTAATGAATACACTGGTGGCAGAATATGATCTTGTGCATCCATGAATTTGCCTTTAATTATAAACAGAGGGAATGTATAAGCAATGTAATTCAACATTATTTTCTCTATACTAATGATCCATAAATGTTAATACTTTCATTGGTATCACATGCTTCATCTAAATAAAAAACTGTCATTTGTTGTTACATCTCTTACCTACAAATGATAGTGGAACAATTTGTGAAAGTAATTGCAATTTTAACAATATGCACATAGGCAATTTTGTACCATTTTAAAACCTATGCCATAATCTCAAATGACACTTGGAAAATGTCAGAAGAGAAAGGACGTATTTCATATTTACTTGACTCTGCAACTGATGTATGGGATAAATATAGGAACTACATATAAAGCTCTTAAAATAAGCAGAAAACTGTGAAAAATAGTCTCTGTATTTACTAGTTTCTCCCATAATAAAGTTAAATAACTTTTTTCACCTCTGTAAAATCAATAAATTCAGATGATCATAGCACAGTTCACCTTTTGGAAAAGAAAAGAGGATGATTTAGTATTTTGTGATGCAAGAGTTTGTTTTTAGGCTGACATATAGGTCTGTTCCAAACAATTTTAAGATGCTTGATATACTTCAAAGTACGAAACATCTCATGAATCTTACAGTATAGTGGGTCACTGTTCCAAACAGTTGTTTCATATGACTTTATAACGTGAGCTAGAATGTGGTAGAGATAAATTTGGATTCTGATACCTGATGACAAGTAATCCCAACATAGAAAGAGTCAGATTTTGTTACCTTATTTTAGGTTAAACATTCATAAATATATTAAATAATTTCAGCTACTGAAAGGAGGAAAATGAAAATTTCGTAGGAGAAAAAAGGAAAAGCCAAATATAACTTGATTATAATATCAGTCCTGCAAGCAGGCTTGCTTTGTAAGAGGTCTTTGCAGGTAATAAAAGGCAGAATACAGTTGGTTTAGGATTTTAATGTGTACTACAATACTTATACGTATTTTTCCCTTTATTTAATTCCATTAATTAGATCTCTCAGATTATGTTCTTTCTCACATGTGAAAATGCTTCTCAGTTATTTTGATATTGACTTTTGCCTATGATGAGCATGTAT
>VZRQ01001805.1:994491-1161200 GCA_013397975.1 Machaerirhynchus nigripectus
TGAGGGAAAATTTCTTGGTATATACATTAAATATGAAAACATATTCATGTCCCTAAAACCCTGGTTGAAACACTGGAGAGGCTGAGAAGAAGTCATGGCGATAAATATGATCTAAACACAGGTTTTAATATTGTGTCTGACTTTTTTGTATCTAGTTGATAATAGATCTCAAGTGAACCTAACCCTTGTTTTCCGAAGACAAAACTTCAATGCTGACTGAAGCACCACTAATGCCTCTAGACTTTGCAATGACAGGGCAGCAGTGGGGATTGAGACCCCTAGAGATATATGACCACATAGCAGATGTGTTTTGTTCTGGGTTTTTGGGGGTTTTTTTTGGGTTTTTTTGAGGAGGAGCATGGGATTGGAATGTGAAATTAGTTTTCATGCTCAGAGCATGTGAACAAAGTCAGATGTGTTTTTCTGCCAGTTACAGAAGTAGTTAATATCTGGGTCCCAACAGCATCGTAATTAGTACAAAACGTGACATAGGATCAGAATAAAAGAATGAAGTAGTAAGAATTGATGTGTGGCACTTCAAAAAGACTAAGAAATTGAAACACAGTCTTGTGAAAAATTAGGTGTTTCCTAATTACTTGAAGGTTCTGTGTACATTTGTAGTGAATCCTTTTCCTAGCTGCATCAAATGCAATATAAATGCAGGTCTTTGCTTGCGAGGTCCTTTTCATCTTCTCTCTGCCCTTTCTGGCCTCTAAAGAATAAGAGTGAAATAGAGTGAACCTCTTATATAGAGGTTTTACTAGCAATTTAATAAATTTCTGTTCTCTACCTGTTTTCCTCTTACACCAGAAAAGCTCCACACACATTTTTACAAATCTACTTGTCTGTCATACATTAAATTCTTTCCTAAGAACATCTTCCAGTGTTTGGGAATTTGGCATTTGTTAGTTTCTTTCTTTTAGCAAAGTTCTTTTCATGTATGCATTCCAAAGCTTTGGGATATGTTGTTGGTCATCTTATTTCCCCCTGTTGCTCTATTGCACCTTTGTGCACTGTTCTGTCTTTGTTAGTGCTTCGGTAGTGAGCTCTACAGGTCAGCAACCCCCTGGTGGGTTTTTATGTTCATCCAGTGCCTGTCCCAGTGGGCTTCTGGTTCAAGATTGATTCCTAAGTACTATGGTAATGCAAATTACAATTCTAAATTGGGTATGAGTTGCTCATATTCATATATGAGTTATGTGATTTGTAGTAGATGTTATAAATACTGACCTTGGTATCCTGCTCGAATTTCTCAACTAATGTTCTCCTCACCAAGCTGTGAAAATATGGACTAGGTAAAACAAGAATGAGTGGCAAAGTTGGGCTAGAAAAGATGTACTAAATGAGTATTGCATGATTTTTCCATTATTTTCATCAGCATTTTGAACAGTGGAAAGAGAGAACACCAATATTAAATGACACAAAATTTATGGAGATTGTGGCAACTAGCAATTTGGAGCGGAGGATAAGATTTTGAGGGAAATACATTTTTTCCAGTTGAAGCAATGACCAGAAATAAATAGATAGAATAGAAACTAATGTAAAGTACCGCAAGTAAGTAGGAATAACCAAACACTCAAACATTCCAGAGGGTGTGGAATGGATCACAGTTTTGTTTGCAGTGTGTATCACAAAACAAACACAAGGCAACATTGTCCCACACATGCAAGTAAGGCTGTCACTGGAACCTGTATGAGAGCTCTCTCTAAGAGTAGTCAGTGTTCTCCTGATCTGTAAGACACCTTGACAGCTCTGTTCTGTGCGAGGGAGGGAGGAAGGGGGGGTTGGCACAGGGGTTGCAGCTGCTCCCACAGCCTCCTGAGGCATGGCTGTGAGCCTGTTTCCCTGTCACAGAGTGGGAGAGGATGGTGGAAAATATGGAGGACTGTACCAGCCCCTCCCCGTAGGCTGTGGCATTTCTTGTGGGAGGGAAGCTGTGCCAGCACACACGGCAAGAGGATATGCAATGCCAGGATGGGAATGGGGAGCTGTGTTTTGTGTAAGTATCAGTGGTATCAGTGTTAATCCTCAACAGGGAGGATTAGAGATACTATTTATTTATATATATTTATAGATACCATTCAGTCACTGTAAATAAAACCAGGCTGCAAATACCTGGCTAGGTACTTTCTTCCTATTTTTTTTACTTTGTGGCAATCAATTCCTCCTTGTAATGCCCTTCTAGCCTTGAAGGTGGTATGAAAAATATTCTGTAAAACTGTGTTTGTTCCATCATCCTGTATTCATTTCTGTATACACTCAGTGAAAGGATTTCTATGTATTCCTGTACATACTCAGTTAAAAGGAGATGGGAAAAGGCCCACAAATAATTTGCCAAACTTTCCTGGGACATGCATGCAGATGTAATATGGAAATAATACTTTCTGCCATGTCCTGGGAGCGAGAGATGAGATGCCATGTTTCAGATAAAACACACATTTGTTAGTATTTTTGTGAGGCATAAGTAAGATTGCTTTTTCTGGAGAGCCAGTTACAGCAGCAGCACTGTTCAAGCAGGTCATGTGCTGTAAGCAAAGTGCTGAAATGGCCCTGGCAGCCAGGAGGGCCAACCATGTCCTGGGGGCATCAGGCCCAGCATCACCAGCCGGGCAAGGGAGGGGATTGTCCCACTCTGCTCTGAACTGAGGCAGCCTCACCTTGAGAGCTCGGGGCAGTTTTGGGTGCCACAATATAAAAAACGACACTGAGCTGTTAGAGAGAATCAAAAGGAGGGCAGTGAGGATGGTGAAGGGCCTCGAGGGGAAGCCAGATGAGGAACAGCTGAGGGCACTTGGTCTGTTCAGCCTGGAGGAGACTGAGGGGAGACCTCACTGCAGTTACAACTTCCTCATGAGGGGAAGAGGAAGGGCAGGCACTGAGCTCTTCTCTGTGGTGACAGTGACAGGACCCGAGGGAATGGCCTCAAGTTGTGTCAGGAGAGGTTTAGGTTGGATATCAGGAAAAGGCTCTTATCCCAGAGGGTATTTGGGCACTGGAACAGGTTCCCTGGGTAGTGCTCACAGAACCAGCCTGACAGAGCTCCAGAAGAGTTAAGACAATGCTCTCAGGCACATGGTGTGACTCTTAAGGATGGTGCTGTGCAGGACCAAGAATTGGACTTGATGATCCTTGAGGGTCCCTTCCAACTCAGTTTATTCTGTGTGATTTTGTGGTTCTGTGTGTGCTTGAACACTGGGTTTGGGTGTACTTTTGGGTTTGGCCAGAGGGTGCTTCGCTGGCAGCTTTCCAATGTGGTGGGAGTGTTCTGCCTTCTCAGCATGCATTAAGGTGCCCCAAACACAGAATTAGTGGGTGGTTTCCTCTTGGTCTTCCCTCAGGAGTTCTTGTTGCATGGGAAAAATGAAATGTGTGCATGGTGAGTGATGGCTTTTTGATTTTTTTGCATCTTCAGAAATTTGTTGTCTTGGGAACTAAATTCTTACACATTTTCTTCAGAGAATTGACCTAAGTGAGAAAAGGTCTTATTTATCCTAAATAAGATTTGTCCAAACCAACTGTTTTGGTTAGCTATTAGAAAGGGAAAGGACAGATATAGATATAGATATAGAACAGCAACATGGAATACTGTGAAAAATAATTTATTTGTAAATTGCAAGTTGCAAAAAGAAACTCCTGCATCAAAAGACAAAGTAAATAAAAACATGATATATTAGTCTGTTTTAACTCGTTACAGGAGCACTCCAGTAAGAGGGGATCATTTCAGTTTTTTTCAAGATATTTTAGAAAATTATGTACTATGGTATTTTAGAGCAAAGATTGTTTCAGTACTCTACTGCAGAAACCTAAGTGTTTAGTATTTACTGTTTTTCTGTTCTGACAGGGACGTGTCAAAAATAGGTATCGGTATCTCTGTTCAAAATTCTGATTATCTTTTAGACTGTATTTTTCCTTTCAGTGGTGAAAGGTATGGGCTGGACCTGGGGCTTCCAGTCCTTGAGTCATACTTACTGTCTATCTATTAAAGAGTAAATTCATAGTTATTTTTAAAAGTTCCTGCTTCTTTGTTTATTGATTAATGTTGTTTTCATTCTTTTGCTCCTGATGTACAGTTGTCCAGTATTTTCTATGCTTCCAGTGACCATCTTCATGTTTGCATTACAAAAAAAAAAAAAAAAAAAAAGGCAGGAGGCTAGAAAAGAGGCTTTGCATTCCAGTGTGTTTCTAAGCCCTTTCCTCCTCTTTTTTGTGTGCCATAAGAAGGTGGTGGGGGGGAAAATGGAGGTGTAACACTGGTTTCTAATAAGGACCAAAGAGACTAGAAAAGAGAAGTTTTTCTTCTTTACAGTCTTTCTGTAGAAGCTGTGTAATTACTTGAGGTAAAAAATCACATTCTTTCCAGATGTAAAGGCTTAACTATGTTACAGTTTTGACTAAAAATCAATGTTGTCACTCATAAACCTGATGACATCTACTATGTTATGAATGGATGAAATGTGTGGATAGAAGTAATATTACATTTTACAGCTATTGGCTTACAGTGACAAGTACAACTATTTTGCCTTTATCACAGCCATCTGTCTTTTCAGGCTAATCCCTCTCATTTGTAAAAGTGTATCCCCATGGTACAGGTATCCCTCTGTCACCCAGGTGGTGGCAAACAGCCACTGGTGTTTTCCTGAGGATACAACTGCTGCTGTGTCATCCATCAGGACCCTGTGAAAGCTCTGACAGACCCACCTCCCTTCTCTTTAGTCCCATGGGGATGGGCAGCTGCCCAGTTTGCCAGTGACCAATATTTTTGCTAACAGACCTCCCATTTCAGCAATTTTGCTTTAGGTTAGTGTCTTGCATAAGTTCAGTTCTATTGCCATGATCTCAGGATGACTTCTGCGAGTGAGAGTGGTGGGGGTATGCTTAGGAGGGGTCTCCAGGGGGAGATTTTGCTTGGGATGAGGTGTTTCTCTACAGAAGACAGTGTGCAGAGGCCACACTTTCTGTTTTGTTCAACCATCTTTCGTTGGGACTCTGCAAAGCAGAATATATGCAGGTTTTAACACATTAAAGAGTTGTGTATTGGTTAGCACTTAAGATTTATTCGGCTAAGCAGAAGCACCACTGAAAAGGCCCCAGAGAGTCTGGTCTGGCCTGGCAGACAAATTTGGGTGAGGAAGAGTCCTCCCCAGTGGCTCCCAGAGGTGGCTTCTCAAAGTGGCTGAGTTTCTGTCTTACTCTGAGCATGGGGGACAGTGACACCTGGACCTGACCAGTTCTGACCATCCCTGGCCAGTGCCAGCCTGCCTCCAGCAGGTTTTCTCCTGGAGGATTTTGTACCTTTCTCTGACTGAATTTTCCCGTTTAAGTTCTTCAGCTGCTAAATCCTCTCTGAGCAGATGCTTTCTATCTGTGGTAGGGCTGCGGACAGCCTTAAGGAACAAGGGGCACAGAAAGGGGGTGTGAAAGGGATTACTTCTCTACTCTTCCTCGGTTTGGTGTTCAGTTTCCAGGATCTTCTGCATCATGACAGGATCCTTCCAAAACACAAGTGTGTATGTCCAGATACATTACTGAATGTCAGTTAAAAAAAGTCTGTGATGCTGTTCCTGACCAGCGTGCTTCCCATTCTTATCCATAGGTTTCTGAGCCTTAAGGTAGATTCAAAGAACATGGTGTACATAAAAGATCTTTTTCCTTGGCTCTTACAGTAAAAGTGTCTTTAAATGTGCTGCATTAAATACTCAGGTCAGAGTTTGTTCCTGATTCTGATGAAAAAACACACCTCACAACTTGGTTTTGGCCTGGAGAGACCCTGAATTCCATTCTTTCATTTTCTTGCTTACCTATTTTAACTCAGAATTCCAGGCAGAGTTTCAAGGGTGCGAATTTCAGCAATGTAAATATCTATCTATTATTTTTGTCTTTTTATTGTCTATAGCTTGCTGCTACTCAGAAAGTTGGTACTTTGGCATTTTAATTTTTAATGATTGTTTGGGGTATTTTTCTGTCTGAGAAATGCAAGTGTACTGACATGAAAGAAATTATTTTTAATTACATGAGAATCAAATGACCATTAAATATATCCTGCCATCTTCTCTCTTGTTGTAGAAGATACTAGAAAGAGAACCTAATGTGGGTCTTTGTGATGGAAATGAGTCATACAGTGTGAGTAAAACAGTGTCTTGTAAAACCAATATGGTTATGGGTTATTTTCATGTAGCATTGCTACATAAAATTGTAAAGAAGGTACCAGCAAAATTTCCCAATTTGTTGGGTTTTGTCTTATGGTAATGTCCTTTCATACTGCAGAAATTCCAAGGTGAATGAGTAAGCAAATGCTGCTTTATGAGATTGATTCCCTCTCTGCCTTTGTAATAGCTGGTTTTAGTGTGTTGTTTTCATACTGGCTTAGAACACTTTCTCATTGAAATATTTGCATTAGAAGCATTACTATTCATTTTTTATTTAGTCATATGTAGCTTTGATAGAAAATTTAAATTGTGACTAACATTTTTTATTTACACTTAATGTTACTTTGTAATTGTTTAAATCAGTGTTTTAAATTGAACAAGGCCTTAGAGCCACTCTGTAGGACTGTGTCATTAACCTGTAATTGTATATTGCATGAAGTACTTTGTTTTCATTACTTTGGAAAAAGAAGTAATGACCTTGCAATTGACTCCTCAATTTAACATTTTCATCTGAGCTTTAACACCATTAGAAGTAACTGCTTGCATTGACCACCGAAGGAGCCAAAGAAGCAATGTACTGCAGTCAACCTAATTCAGTTTCAGGCTAACAAAGTTAATATTAATTGGCGATTTACCGAGTCGAGGGCCTCTATTAAATAAAAGTCAAGATTTTGAACGCCTTTTTCTGTTGATTGCCAGCCCTGGGTTTTAAAATACACCATGCAGAGCTTAGGTTTTCCCATCAGGGTACCTATCAGTTGAGTAGCCAGTAGGTCTGTGCTGCCTGACACATTAACCTAAACTGTTTAGGGTGAGTAATGAGTATGGAAAGTTCATGTTATGACAAAGACCCATTTCATGCAGAAGTTATCTGGGAGATATCCTAAAAGTATCCTTTTTTTCCTTATTTGTCTGGAGTGTATTTCTCTCCAAACCCTGTCAGTACTAAATAATCATCAGGCCCTACAGTGTTTACTCATGTTGATAGGCAGCTCTAGCAGCCAGGAGTGCCTCCCATTCATCTGTTCAGTATCACCAGACACAGGGAAGGCAGAGCAGACTGTCCAAACTGGCTGTCATTTCAAGAAGGCTGGGGCACATAAAAGCAATAAGTAATAATGACTTAGCCAGGGGACTGAGCGTTCTGAACCACATAAAAAATGTGCTTTGCTTAAAACCACAAAACTTGGCAGGTAGGCTTAGGATTTGCTAAGGCACAGAACAAAAGCAAATATGGTGCTTTCTGATTGCCCACTGTAGAAAACTGAACTCTTCAGCAGAAGCTCTTTTGATTCCAATTTTCCACAGGTTCTTAAACATGGTAGGAAGAAAGTTTTATACAGATGGCAAATGTCAGCGTTTGTTGTTTTTTTTTTCTCTTCTTCTAAAAGGTAAAGCAGGATTTATTTGTCCTAGTCTCAGTTTCTAGAAAATAAAATCGCTAAAATGGTTCTTTTTACATCTTATGGTCTCAGAAGAAAAAAGAGAAACAATTTGTGGAGACGGAGGGGCAAAGGGGCAGAGGTATCTTTGGTAGACCTTCAAGATTCAGCTTGAATAACTGTTCTACAAATATATCATCCTGGAAGAACAGCACCTGAAAAATCTATACACTTTCTTCTTTATTTTTCTACAATATCTGTGTGTTTTTAATCAAAATGGTCAGGAGATTGGGTAGGAGTAACTCCCAACACTGATTGTTCATGAAAGGTAAGATCAGTAACCACTGTGTGTTACAGTGAAAACCTTTATAAACACTTGGTTGTGTTAGTGAAGTGAAGGATAACTTTCACATCTTGACTGGGGAAATCTAAGCTAAGTTGCTTTCCTTTGAGGAGGCTCATGGCACAGCTTGCTTCCCCAGATCTAGCCTAGCTTTTCTCAGTCATCCTGAGAAACTTCAGGAGGGGCAGCCTGTCAGCTGGGCTCGGGTAGGCTCAGGAGGGTAAGAGCAAGTACTGGCTCCTGGATCGATTTAGAAGAGAAAGTACATGGAAATTTCTTTGTATCCTTTCAATAATGGGCTTGTGCCTGTGCAGTGAGCTAGAGCAAATTTGGGTCATCAATATTCCAGGTACAAGGAGAGGATACTTTCATTTTGCACATCTTTAGAAACAGCATGTTTCCTTGCTCCCTGTTGTTCATATTTTTAACTGTTAATTAAATTCACTGACATTGCAGCTGTTTAGATTATTAATAGTATCCCTTATATTTGAAAATAATTAGAATGCTAATATTTTTATGGTCTCACTAAATACTTTTCAAAATGGACTAAAATACATTCTGTTTAAAAGGCAAGATGGTATAGTCAAGTCATGAATGTTTACTGTAATTAAAACATAACTATTATAGTTTAAATTTGGTTTGAATTTTCAAATAATGTAAGGTATAATGGATTTCAGACTCAGGGACTTTTGTTGTCGGTGTTCCATGTAGTTCCATGATGACCACTTCGTAGAGATCCCCAAATGCCATTAACAGCCCAAGGGCAGGAGCTTTGAAAGTTTGTTTGGCTCAGTGATCATACACAAACATATCACCATGGAATTGAAAGGAGGATATACTGAGGAAATGCTGGTCAGCTTGAACATACGAATACAATCATACACTTAGGGAGTCTTTAGGAATTTCTGTCTTGATCTGACAGATGATGAAACTGCTATTTTGAAAAGTCTTTTAAACGTACTTCTAATGGTGCTTGCAATTGCATCGTTTCTTTGAAGGGAAGGGTTGTTTGTTTAATTTATTGCTTCTGACAAATCTTTTTTCTTTTTTTCTTTTTTTTTTTTTTCTGTAAGTAGCTTTCTTCTCCAGTACTGTCATTTCCTAATAAGCTGCTTCTGTGATGCCTCAGCCTAATATTTAGGTTGTTCCATTTGAATAGCAAAGAAAGCTGGTATTGTCATAAGCATTATGCATTAAGTAAATGGATGAGATAGACATAGCTGCTCTGTGTACACAATTTTCTTTCCTGTCTCTTCATGTCTTTCCTAATAACAAATGTAGAAATGCTGTTAGTGGTCTGCTAATCTAGCACAGAATGCTTATAAAAAGATTTAAAATAACTTAGTAATTTAATACACTTATTCAAGCTTGAAAAATGGAATTTTGCACTTCTGAATATATTCTAATATTTAGCAAAGGCCATGTTCTGGAATCAGTTGATACCAACATTATATGTCTATTTTTGGGAGAAGCAGTAGATAATTGTCATGTAATTACAAAGATGAGAGCACTCATACCTGTTTCACTTCCAAAGACTGACCCTTGTGGTACTCACAATACTTGAAACAAGGCTGAAGCAGTCTGGCCAGCAAGCTACCTTTAAAGCAAGACATCATCAGGATGCTGAGACTGCTTTTAAGGAGAGTTCGGAGTCTTCCTCCAGTAAGCAATAACATTGAGGCGAACAAGTGCAGTACTCTCTGTTATTAGGGTATTCCTTATCTCTGAGTGTTTTACAGTACTTTAAGGGGAACTGACCTGAGTGCAAGTTCTTGTGCAGACTTTCAGCTCTAAAAACACAAGAGGAATTGTTTGTACCAGCAGCTGAACATCTGTAGACTGTGTGCTGGGAAACAATGGTGCTTTATTGTGATACTATTTTTTTTTGTTGCTGTTTTTCACACCACCTCACCTCTGCAAGTCAATAAATGCTCCTAAGATTAAACTGAGAAAAGCTAGGCCGAAGCTGATAGTGGAATAAAACATTCAGTTTGGGAGGAAAAGCCTGGCATGTAATTCTAAAATGCTAAGTTCTTTGACTATGTGAATAGCAACCAGCTTTTTGTTAATGTTGAAATAAAGATACTTTACTCGCCTTTACTACTGGAAAAGATCCTAAGGAGAAATCATAATGCAGAAAAAAAAAATCAATTTCATGAGCTGACCATAGTGAGTGTGGATAACTTTATGTAATGAATTTTCAATATGTAAAATTACCAGCATTATATAAATGAGCATCATCTGATGTAAGTACCGTAAACTCTGCAGAACAAACTATACAGTAACTTCTTAAATAATTTAATGAACCTTGTGTAAACAAGCTGCAGTGAGCAAGGCCATAATGGCTCTACAAACATGAGGTTTTGAATAAAATCCTGCTGATCCTGGAACTGGATTAATATGTAGATTTAGAGAAGTGCCTCATCTTTAATCTGAAACTTCAGGTAACACTGTATTTCACTTATGTTATATGAAAAGTTACTGTGTTTCTGTAATATGCCAAGATGATCCATAAAAATAAATAATTATTAAAAATAAAGTTAATTAGTCTTCTGATGTAAAGGAAAATACTCTGTAATTTTATAATTACTATATATAATAACATAGTTATATATTATTATATTAGTTATAATATATATTGTATATATTGTTATAATATATACAATATATATTATTATATATATAATTATGTTTCAATTATAATGATTATATTTGAAATTACTCTGTAAGTTAATAATACCTGCAGAATTATATGAATTACCTTTGTGATGAAAAGAACCAACCAATACTAATATAAAAAGGGGTTTTTTTGCCTGTTTATATGAAAATATTTTCTTTTTGTGTATATACACTAATTCTGAAAGTCCTGAGAAAGACAAAAATCTTGATTCTGGAGAGTCACAGGCAGTCCTCTCTAAATAAACATACTTTAATATTTGAAACAGACAGTTTTAATAGAGAAATAGGATAGGTGTTC
This sequence comes from Machaerirhynchus nigripectus, assembly GCA_013397975.1. NCBI lineage: Eukaryota > Metazoa > Chordata > Aves > Passeriformes > Dicruridae > Machaerirhynchus > Machaerirhynchus nigripectus. The sequence goes on from VZRQ01001805.1 coordinate 1,005,340, forward strand.
CTGTAACTTAATAACCTTGCTCCTGCACATTTTTGTTCTGCCAGATTCCAGTCCACTATAAGGTGTAATAGAAGTCGCAGTGCTGAAAATCCAATTTACTGCTCCTTGCTTAGGAAGGTCAAACATCCATTACCACCAAAACACAAATAAGAAACTCATCTTTCTGCATCTCCTACATTTCAGTGCTATAATACCAATTTATCATTTGTACTGGTTCATAATAAAAAGAATTTTGTTTTCTTAGGGGTAACATTTGCACAAACTCTGTCACAGGAGTACAATTTTTAAATTTTTTTTTAATTGTCTCCTTTATTTTTGGGCATGTGTGTTTTTAAATTACATCTGAAAAGCTCAAGAGGTCTGTTGAAGTAGAGAAATGAAGTGCTTAAAAGTTGTGAAATTTAAGAATTAGAGCTGCTTGTAGAATATTAATTTTGTCTTCTCTATGTTTATGCACAATGGCACAGTTTTTAATTAGAGAATCACGTACTGTTTTTTTTTCCCCTTGGAGTTACAATTCATTCAGTGCACAGGAAGGAGAATGCTTACTTGATGGTTGCTGCCTTCAGAGTTTTCGTACCCACTGTTCTGTGTGTAGCCATAGGCTTTATTTACTGCATCCTAATCAAAGCATGCTCTGATGACGAAATTTTTAATTTCCCTTGGCATTTTCTCTGGGTCTTACTACTTCATATTTGAGTAGTTCCCAAATATTATTAATCATCATCTTTACAGTCCCCAATTTTCATTGTGGGGGCAGTAATTCAGGTGAGAAACTGAAGTACTAAAAAGCAAACACAAAGTGTGTTTGCTGATTTTGGGTTCTATGGCTGTCATGCATTGTGCCTGATAGTTCAGAGGATTTTTTATTACACAGCACTTCATCTGTTCCAGACAGAGATCCTCTTTGATTCTAACGGAAGCAATGAGTTTTCAACGCTTCAGATTCAGTACCCAGAAGATCAAGAGCATATAATAGTAATCCTTGGGGGGCTGGTTTAAATGATATAATGTGCAGGAAGTGAAGAGATAGAAGCCAAGCCCTCAGGGCAGCACTATCTGTAGAATTATTGTTTCATTTCACATTTGCCACAGGGTTTCCACTCTCAGCAACAGTTCAGACAAGGGCACTATGGAAAACAGCTTTACTGTGTAACCTGAGTTTTGTGTCCAGCTGGATGCCAAGAGATCTATTCTGTTCACTGATTGGGGAAATGGCATGGGGTAAAAAATAAATTCAGTTTAGGGTTGTATCATGATGCATGACTGCTCTGACAGCTTGCAGCTGTAAACATTCTTTTCTGAGTGCAGAGTGGGAAAATAATCACACAAGGATGAGAGATAAAGCCTGACAAGTCTTACTAAAGTCTCCTTATTTGAAAGTGGGAAGAAGAAAGTGGGACTCTGTGTGTGAGGGAAAGCAGACTTGGAGTAGTTAAGCAGAAGAGTTACATGACACAGTGAAGATTTTGGAGCAATCTCAGATTGTCTGTACCCATCAGACAGCTCAGTGGCATCTTACAAAGACCCCCTGTTGACAACTGGTCTACTGACTCTTTTCTGTTCTCTCTAAAGTAACAGTCAGTTCTTTCCTCTTATTCCAAATTTTGTGTTTCACCATGTTCCTCAACCACATCTCATTTCCCCGCTGTCTTTGTCTGCTTGGACAGCTGAAATAGAACTCCTTTCTTAGTTCAGCCTGGGTGTTGGAAGATGGGTGGGAAGGACACTTTCTGCTCACAGCTTTCCACCTAGTTCTAGTCTGGCTCAGAGCTGCCAGGAGGGACACAAAAATGCCAAGAAAAGCCTTGCTAAGCTTCTGGAGTCTGGGGCCAATAAGCAATTAGTTTCTTTAAGTTGCTGGATGACAGGGTGTTAATGAGGTTTTGAGAAGTTTAGCTGTTTGTCTTGTCTTGTATTGAAAATGTGGTAAGTCTTTAAAATTTATAATTTTGGACCTCTGTTTCAGAAATCTGAACAATTTTCATAAGTATGTGAAAAGCCACATCTGCTGTACAAAGGTGTGCAACTCCCTCCTGCCTAATCTGCCCCCTCCAGATCAGTGAAATAACAGAGCTGTTTGCCAGGCATTTTTTAACACACACCATTTCTCAAGACCAGCAAAGCTATTTGCCAGAAAAATTACCCTTTAATTTTGCTCTGTTCAAAGGAAGTACTTTACAACAAACAAACAAAATCATAAAACCCCACACAGACTCCACCTTGGAGGTCAAAGATAGGGGAAAAAAATGATCAGCTGTAGTTAAAGGCAGTTAAAAATGGGTAAAGATGTGGAATGTCAAAAAATCTTTAAAAAATAACCATTTCTCTCCATATATAGTTCTAATGAGGTTTTTATCTAAGATTATGCTAACCATATATGGCATAATAATACATGGGATACTGAGGCATTACAAGATATGGAAGATTTTGTATTAGTAAAATATGTACTTTCCCTCTTGAAAAAAAAAATATAACTCCAATGAGTGCAGTAATGTTTCCATTCAGCTTTATAGCAGTGCTTCTTCTTGCTGTAATTCATTCTTAACAAAAATGCACCATATCAGGGTACCTGGAGTTGGCAAAGGCTGAAGGGGGAAGGGAAAGTGTGTCCTTATATTACAAATCCAAGGAGTGGAGGAAATACAAGTAGAAAGTCTGTCATTCTGTTCTAATTGGTCTCCCTCCATGCTTTGAATGTTGCAGTGAATGTAGTGCAATGCAAATGATTTTGGGTTTGGGTTTTGGTTTGGGGCTTTTTTTTTTTGTAAAGCATTTCGATCAAAATTGTAGAGTACACTTCAGGGCTCCTTCTCTGTCCCATTGTACACTGTAATTAAGGTGATGCACAACCGTTCTAAGAGAGGGCGAAAGCATATTGCTTTGTTTTTTCTGCTTCTGTTTAAGCTAAAGAATTGACATCAGTAATTTTCCTTGATCTGCTTGCCTTGTTTTTAGTACCTGTAAAGCATTTCTTGTGTTATTTAAATGTATTTAACTATACCTTGAAATGCTTTAGAATTTAAAAGATTCGGTTTATATCAAACAAAGCACATTTGGATTAAGATTTACCAGGGATTCAATAAACTCCCACTTTTGCTTTGAATTTATCTAATTTTTAGGAGTTGACTACCTTGGAATTAGAATAAAAAGATAGAAACTTAGAGCAGAAACCCTAAGGGACTGGCTGACCTGACGTCTGGGTTTCAGTTTTATGAAACCTTTATGTTGTGAAATTTGAACTTCAGCTGAGCTAGCTCAGCTTTTAACTGCAGCCCTGAGACTCAGCTTGATTTGAATCCTTATCCCATAGCTACGGAATCCATTTCCTAATTATTTAAAGTTTATCTGTAAAGTGCTAATATACTCTCTAGCTAGGAAGTGAAGAAAAAAAGGTGAAAACAGTTGAGCGATCCATAGCAGCAGATTTTCTCTTGCAGCTGGCCAAAACACAATCTAACTAATGATCTGAGGAAAGCAGTTTTTCTTTTTTTTTCCCCCCATATAGTTCATTGGCAAGCTTCCTGCAGTTTGACAGATATAAAATTGCCTCTGTCTTTATTGCATGGTCTAGCCACTGCCAAATTTCCTGGTCTTTCTTGTTCCAGTGGACACCATGGTGCTTTACTGAGATGTGAGGAAGTAAAATTCAGTGAAGTGGACATATGTGAAGTTACTTATTAATATTGCCAAATATTTACTAGGCAGTGAGCAATAAAGTTCTCAGATTATTTCCAATTAATTCCTTTTAAATAATTTGTATTTTATCTTCTCTTTAATAATTATTGTTGCCAGGGAGTGTTTTCTACGTGTCCTTTTCACATCACGCTTTGCCATACGTGAGCACTGGACTTCCAATAAGATGCAGGATGCTACAAAGCTTTTGCTCTTGTTCCCTACTGAAGTGCAACTTGTGTCGAGAATCTTATGAAAAGGAGCAGGTTCCAAACTGAAAAGTAAAACTGCTGTACCCTCTCTGGTATAGGGAGTAGAGGGAGAAGGGCAGGCTGTGGTCTTTGTCAGGTGCAGTGTGGAAGATGGGGATGCAGCTGGTTTTTGCGTGGGGTTCAAAACGGATGTAGGGGGGAGTTAAGAGCTCAGCTAATTAGGTTTCAACTCGACACTGCTTGCTGCTTGTAACCATCATTAAAATGCTTGCACATACAGTCATCTGGCTGGTCTGCCTCGCTTAGCTAACCAACAGCTTGTTTATGAGGACAGAAAATGATGAGAGGAATGGAAAATTGGCCAAAAGAAAAAAAAAAAGGCCAGGAAAGTTGTGTTTCTGTAGTGCAGTGTTGAAAATATGGACAAAAGGACTCCATACCCAGGAAAACTATACCACTTATTCTTACGGAATTGATAGTTATGGAACTCTAAGAACAGGATATTCTTCCAGATAGTTTCAGTGAGTGTTTTTACTGTTTTAACACCTAAAATAATAGAGAATAGCTTTGCAAAAACTCTGGTGGCAAGCACATTTTTTTCCAGGAACATAAGACATTTTCTTCTTTGTTTTGTTGTTGTTCTTTTTGTTGTTGTTGTGTTTGTTTGTTTCTTTCTTTCTCAGTAGCTGTTTGCTTGTGATAACAGCTCTCTACTGCTGCAAACTGTCAGTGTGTGCATATATCTTTTCTATGCTCATGGTGAATCCAACCATCATCTTAAAAAAGAACAGTTTGTTTCTGTTACTGAAAAAAGTGGAGATGGACCAGAAGGTGCAGTAACAAAGGGAGTAGAAGGATGGGAATGCTAACTGAAATAATGTGGAGTTAGACTGACACTGGGATTTAGGGAGGAAATGTAAATTGATTGCCTCAGATGTAGGAAGACTGAGTTGATAGCTCAGCAGATTGTGGTACAAAGAAGATGTGAAGTCATGCCTTACCAGCATAATGAAGAGACTGGGAAGGTGGCTGGCGGAGGGGAGCTAAGGGAAAGCGCTTTGTTTGCGAAACTGATCTGCAGAGAGGAAATTAACACAGTAACTCAGTGTCACAGCACCCAAGGTAACACCTACTTAAGTCTGATGGGAAGTCTGTGAAAGTAAGCTTTGCTATCAGACTTAATGAAGATGGGCAAATGTTTTGGAGTGATCAGCTGGGATCTGGAGAATATACTGGAGGGTTGTTCCATGGTCACCAAAGTACCTAAGATTCACGTCCTCTGCTTGTGAGTCTTCTATAGCAGCTGCTTTTTGTAACTCCCTCCACTTCTCTTCCAGAGCTGAAGTCTTTTAGGGATATGTTATTTTGTTATCAGTGGTTTAATTCAGAGCCAGTACTAATACCAGCTGGAGCATGAATTGTTTTCCAGAAAACCTACGTTTCTCTTCTGACTTTCAGTGCAGATGTTCAAAATTGCTATATGGTTCACACAAATTTTACTGTTTCTCTTTGCTAAATTATTTATTTATGTTTTTTTAAACATTTCAATATCCATGTACCCATTTTGTCCTTTGTAAGAGCTTTTTTCCCCCTTCACTCTGCTGACAATGCCTTCCAGACATTACTTCCTTGTCACTCTCAGCTGCAAACTGTTATCATCCCTTGATGGTCCCTGTTTGAGGCCCATTCAAACACACTCAGATGAAATGGAAGTTACCAGCAATGGTAGTCATACTTTGTTGCATTCTAATGCTGCATTATGCTCAAGGTAAAAAATGAGCAAGTGGGCCAATACAGCAGTTTCAGACTAATTCACTAACATCTCTACATGAAAGGGCGAAACTTCTCATTTGAGAATTAGAGATGTCCAGTGTAGTCCACTGAAACAAAAAGACTGAAGAAATGCAAAACCAGGTGGATATAGAACACAATTTTTTAAAAATTATAGCTTTTCAGGACACAATCTCTCTTGAATACTACCTTTTATAATATCTTACATAAAATTAGAAAGAATAGTAAAATACAAATTAAATTATTCAATTGTAGTTAAAAGTTGAGTTGCATTCACAGCATGGTTTGAGATACTGCAGTTGGAACTCAGTTTTTATTTTTCTATTTTAGGCGTGCTTAATGAAAAACTGACTCAATTTTTTAAGAACTTGACATCAAGAGAAATACCTGCTTTTCAGCTTGTTGACTAATTAATTAATGTTCATTAGCTTATGCTCTGCTCAGCTACCACACTGTTCAAAACCTTACAAAGATGCTATAGCAGATAATATTTGAATAAGTTGTGTGAAATAGTGATCAACAAGGGTTCCTGTTTTCACTTTTGTGACCTTTATAAAATCTATATATTTTCTCTGACTGTTTAGGACTTGTGGAGGGTTTAGCAGGTTTGTGGGTACAGTAAGATTTGTGGTCTTTCTGCTGTTATCTCAGACATGACTTAGTGATTGTGACCAGGTTTTTTTTAAGACTAAAAAAGTGATAGAAATACTAACTTATAATTCTAAGAAAAATACAATACCCAGGATACTCACCACAATTCTGAATTGTGAGAACTCGTAAAAATATCAGAGAGTGTAAGGCTGTAATACATTTTAGAGAGTGTACTATAATCCTGAGATTGCAGAGTTGCTTTCTTCTGCAGCCTTGGTATTTATTGGATATTTTCTGAAAACAACCCATTTAATTAAGCTGTTGACGAGGCACATTATATATTATTAACCTTGAATGTTATCATATTGGTTTATTATGTTAGTTTTCCTCTAAAGAAAAATCAAACAGAAATAATTTCAGAGTGTGCCCCCTCCCAGTCTTTTAACAATAGACTTTATTTTTTTAATTAGACTCTTTTTAAACTGTGGGATTTGTAAATTTAGGATTTTTGGAGTTTACAAAGATGCACAGAGGGGTTTTGTGTGTGGAAATTAACTACTATGGAGTAGTTATGTGAAGTAATTATAGTTTCATATTAGCAAGTGTTTATAAATTAGATATATAACATAAGTCATCTGCAAACTGAAGACTTAGGTGAGGTTCGAATGAAGAAGGGATGGTGAGCTTGGAGATGATAAATGTGTTTTCTCTACCAGAGTGATGGCATGTAGCAGAGTGTGCAGCTGGTACATAATCTGAATATCAAGTTCAGGAAGGTGTCAGACTGATTTCACTGAGTGGCCTGGAGACCAGATCATACCTGACCTAACATAGTCATAGGGTTCTGAAAAACACATGTCATATTCTGCTTTTGAGCTCTTGTTCTTATGGGAAGAAGTAGCTCTGGGTCTTACGAGTATTTAGGTATGCTGATTAAAAAGCTATGAACGTTGATAATAATAACATCAAAGTCATGTATCTGCAAATGTGGTAGCTGAGATCTGAAAAACCCTCTGGCATCTCATATTTGAAAAGTTTAAAACTGAACCACTGCTATTCTTGATACTGCTCTCAAGAACAACATATATGAGTTCAGGGTTCATACTGCTTCAGTATACTTTTGGTAGAATAACATGAGATGTAAATGCTCACCAGCATGACCTCCAGAAGAGAAATAAAATCCCTATACAGAACACAAACCCTCATATATGTTGTCAGAGTGACTGTGAGATTACATGTGTTGCTGTTTTGGTGGATGATGAGTCCTGAGACTATGAAAAACTCACTTATAACATGCCTCAAAATGTAATAACAATAAATATGACAGATTTATTATTGTTTATTATAGTGTTTCCCACTAACTCTGATTTTACCTAGGAGAGTAGATGCATATGTCACTTTTAAGCACTGAAATGTGAGCACCCCAAAGAAAACAAGCAGAAAATATTTGTGTCCAAGCAATAATTATTGCTTTTAAAGGTACGCGAGGCCACAAGACAATATTTTATGTGTTTCATAGGTGTAACAGCAATTTCTTACTCTGCTCCTACAAACAGGGCCTGTATCTGAGCTATGTTTCCACCAAAATATTCCCTGACAGCAGCAGCAGATGAGAGTGAGATGTTCACTTCATGAGCATCATTAAAGGAATGGTATTTTACTAGTTTGAAATAACTATATTAAGACTTCTGGATAGCCCTCTATGTCTTTTAGTGAGACAGATTTCAGTGTCTTTGATCAAATGGGTTTTTTTTTCCCAAGTGTACGTGCCAGCCCTACTAAATTCGCTTCCCATTAAAAACTCGTGGTTTGCAAATGAAACTCAGCAAGTGGTAAACTAACAGGAATCTTAGTGAGAAAAATTCAGTCATCAAGGTGAGCAGCTCTGGTGCTGGTGCAATCCATGGCAGAGCACGCTGGTAGCTGCCCCTCATCCTGAGGTGCCCTGGCACAATCAGTATGAGGCTCTGCAAGTGGAAGAGAGTGGTTACCAGGACAGTGGCTCATCTAGCTTGGAGGTGGCACTGGGTTAAGTCAGTCTGTGTCCTATGTCCAAACTGCTTCCATAAAGGAAAAAGGAGGGGCCCTTGTCATAGGAAACTCACTTCTGATGGGGAAGAGAAGGTCCAAAATGCAGGCAACACCCACTTTGTAGGGAAGTCTGTTGCCACTCTAGGGCCTGGGTTACAGATGTGAAGAAGAACACTTGCTGCCCTGGAACAGCCCTCAGATTATTATCCGTTATTGATGTTTCAGGTAGGCAGTGATAAAACTGCAACAAAAAGTCCAGTGGCAATCAAGAGACACTTCAGGTCTTTGAGATGACTAACTAGGGGAACAGGGGCACAAGAAATCTTTTCCTCTATCCTTTCAGGCACAGTGAATGACGAGGGAAGAAACAGCAGATCAATACCTGGCTCCGAGCCGGGTGTCACCAGCAGAATTTTGGATTTTTGGTGATGTGTCAGGTTACACAACACTGAGCCTGCTGGCGACAGATGGGGTACACCTGTCTCAAATGGGAAAAAAGATCTTTGTGCAGGAGTTAGCAGGACTCAATGGAAGAGCTTTAAATGGGTTTTGAATGGGGAAACGGATAAACCAGGCCCACTAGAGAAAAGCCTGGGAGCAGCACAACAGTGTTTACGGTGTACAAGTGAGGTGCTTTGATCTGCAATCTCTGTGAATGTAGGGGATGGAGAGTCATCTGACAGCAGAGATGGAAGGGATATTGATGTGTTAGAGATTGTGGAAAAGCTCAAAAATAATCACATAGGAATTAAGTCTTCTCCCCCACAAAAGAGGGATATTTGCCAGAGTCTGCTGTTCTAAGAGGAGGAACTGAGTTGGTTTAAATAATTTAAATTTCACCCAGCTGTAATACCTGAGGTTATGTCACTAAGGTTTTCCAGGATACAAGGAGGAAAAAGCAGTGTGGTTATCCCTCTGTATTGAGAGCTAAAACAACAAAAAGGGTTCTCTTGGCATGTATTGTGGTCTGGTGAACTGGAGTAGGAAGCATTATCTTTGTAGTACTGTGTTTGTGCTACACTTAGGAGTCTTGTCTATGTAAAGGACATCAGTCATAATCATTACCGTGCTGACTAGAATTTTCATGAGCTGGAGATCACATATTTGAAAAGAAACCATTCTTTTCCCTACTAAGATGTTTCTGTGAATATTACGGAATAAAAGCAAAATACTTGCTATTATTTCAGTAATATTTGGGAAAAGCAGTAAGTTATGTGACTCTGGAGCAAAATAAACTTGTGTGTGCTGGACAAGCTACACACTAAGATAAACACTCTATAGAAAAGCTATGACAAAACTACTCCACTCTTTCAGGTTTTGGTGAATTTTTGCAACCCAAGAGCAGCTGGTGTCATGTTTAAAGGCTTTTTGCAAACCATGCTATGCAAACCATGCAAAAAAAAGTGTGCCAGTATTATGACTCTTTACAACACACAAGAATATCCTGAACATCCAGTCTTTATCTTGTTATAGTTACCAAATTTCTATGCAATTGAAATAAGTATATTGTATTGTAACCAGTAGAGACCTTTTTTATGGTGAGCAATGCAGCTGAATTCCAAAATTCAATTACTTAATGGTAAAAGTTTTCCAATTCAGTAATTTTAAGAATTTATCCACTATATTAGACACTGTTGCAGGCTTGAAAATATTTTTACAGCATTTGGATAAATTTTTATTATATAAATTTGCTGTGGGATGTATAATTTAAAAATATTTATTTTTTTTAATCCACATTTCAAGTTTTTAATTGAAATTTTTCTTGCATTTTAATTGAATCTCCAGTACTCTCAGTAAACAGCAGTGACTGAATGTTTGAGCTCTCAGTTTGAGTTTTCTCTGTTTTCATGATGTCAAAGTGATTTCCATTTCACTGGACTTTGCTTCCTCTCTCCATGTGTGAAAATTTCAAGCCAACCATTTTGACAGAAATACTCTCTCTGCAAGTAAAAATAAAAACATGCCCCAGGCAAGGACTCATGACCCAGCAATCTTTATTTAGCCTGGATAGAAGATTTTTATCAGTCATACACTGAGGAAAACAGCTTGATAATAAAATGTGATAAACCTAATGCTAAGAAATCCATATTGAATGAGAAATGTTGTTGACAATTAATTTCTAACATCAGTCGCTTTAAGCCCACGGTGTATAAACTTCTGTCCTATTTCCTGAAATTGATACAAATTCATGTTATATTCTGGTAGAAAGCTTAATAAAGATACACTTGCTCTTCTAATTTAGTTCTGATTTTTTTTCCCGTGTACTTTTTTCCCAAGTCTAGAATCAGAATAATTTAGGTTGGAAATTTCCTCTGGAGGTCAGCCTTTCCAACCTCCTGCTCACAGCAGGGCCTGCCTCAAAGTTGGATCTAACTTCAAAGTTGGATCATGCTGCTTGGGGTCATACCCATCAAAGTTTTGAATATACAAAGAATTTTTAAAAGAATTTTCTTCTTTACTTTCCAAGGATGAGTTTTGCTTTGTGCATACTTTTTACTGTTCCCTGCATTTCTTTTGTTGAAATTTTTGTGAGGTTTTTGGATAGATGATTTCTTAGGACAACCAAGTATGCAGAAGGTATAACTTTTTTTATTCTAAAGTTTATTGTGAAATCACCCTAGACAATGGTTTGATTACATTTAATTTGGTGACTGCAAGTGAAACAAAAAATGCAGAAGGAATGAGCTCCAGTTACTGCAACTGTGATCAGTTTTTATATAAAAGCTAAAAGGGGAATTATCTCTGTTTCAACATGTTGGACAGTATAATTTTTGTAGTCAGCTGAAATAGCAGCAAAAGGCCTTAACTTGTAGTTAAAAATTTTACAGAAAATGCATTGACTGATTTATAATTTAATTCCATGAACAATAATAAAATGCTGAGCCTGAATAAAAGTAATGAATCTGCTGAATATCGACTGTGTTTTAAAGCAGAGGATGTGCTAATTTAATATCAAATCCAGTAATGAAAAAGGTTTCATTTTGCCATCTTATTTTTCTAAACCATATCAATTGAGCAGCAGGTAGTTTAATGACAAATATAGGTCTTAATTTAGCTCATTTATCACCACACATTATTTATTAATTTATTGAAGAAGGTATATAAAGGATTTCAACATTTTAACTTAATTTCCCAATAAATATCACCGGCCTCTTAAAAGATGATCTATTTTTGTCTAATTGCCTTTTAAATTTTTTGTTTCTAATTGCAGTGATACATGTTGTCTCCTTCATTTATCAGTTAAAAAACCTACCAGATAAACTCTTGACACTTTGCAAGAAGAACGAAGAATTTTCATGTCTTCACTCTGTCATGATCAGCTTTCATACTTGAATTTCTGAGACTCCAGCATGTTTTGTTGCCAAGATATCTTTTATTCAAAATACAGATAGCTCATGACCTTGCACTTTCACTGCAGTGTCTGAGGATGTATTTCCAGTAAAACACAAAAATATTTGCTAATCTCCTGCGGATTTAGAATAAATTCTAAAGAGTCTTTCTTGACATCTTCACAGCCTTGAATAGGTTTATTCTATGTAGGTGATACATTTCCTTCTATTGTATTTTTGTTCTTATTTATCCTAAATATCTGGGTATACTGTCCAAAACATTGAATGCTTTCAAATTTGTTTTTAGGAATTATTCTTCCTGATGAGTTTTTTTTATTATCTGCCTTTTTTATCTCTGTGTTGAAGTCCCAATAAGATTATTGAATTGGTTCATGAATCCATATGAAAGTAAAAAAAAAACGGGAGTGGTGAATATAGCTTATTTTCATTTTTAACAAGGTTTTTGACATAGATTCCTCTGTCAAAATAGACTGGTGATATAGGGGCTGGAAAAATTGACTAGAAGGTGAGTGGGAAATTGATATGGCTAGGCCTAAGTACTGAGATTAATGAAGACTGACAAACAACAATCCCTTTGAACCAAAGATAAATGTGAAAGAGGGTTTTATTTCTTTTCTGAGATTTTGATCCTTAACATTTCATAATTTCTGGTTAAAAGTATGAAAATAGTGTCTTGACCAGTCTTATGCTGAATGCTTCAGTTAGCATGTGCATCAACTACAGAAATTGCAACAGAATTGTTTGGGCAAGAATATTTAGACAGTCAGACAAACAACAATGTGACTATTTGGGTTTGGTTTGTTTGGGGTTTTTTATTTTCCTCACAAAAAAGCATTGAAAATTTGTCTTGGCATAGTAAGTATATGTGGAATCACGTAAAAGTTCTAACAGTGTTCAGTATATATTTATTGTTGCACTCTCACTAGAGAGGTAAAATTTTCATACTTCCTTTTAGCACCTTTCCTCCTCCTGAATAACTGAGCAGTTTCTTGGTGAGTCAATAACTTGAAAACCAAATCCTACTGTTTACTGAGGAAAAACTTCAGCACTTATTTTTGTACAGTCACATTGGAAAATTTTCTTGGGAAGCATAACACCTTTACTTGAAAATTCTAAATAATTATTTCTTTCTTGTTCCTCCTTCATTGATTATTTACACACAGTTTTCTAAAGAGACATTTGAAAATCTGGGAGTGGAAGTAAATAAAGGCAAAATACCTGTCATTTCTGTTCTGCTGTAAAAATTAAAATAATTGAATATTGGAGGTGATTAACCAAGTAATAATCTTCTTTACCAAGGACAAAAGATTACATTTTCAAAGTAGCCCTCTCATATTCTTGAACAGCTTTTCATATGCAAAGTCCAGTATTATTTGGAGTAGGATCTTAGGACACTGTAATGCATTTCATAACAAAAGTAAACGTTGTGACGATGCAGTTACACGCTGTTTGATCAATGCTTTTTTCTCTGAAATTTGGTAAGCAACAGGTTGGGGTTTTTGTGAAAAGTTTCTTCAGCTTAACTAGAAGTCAGTGATCACATTGTGATCATTGTAAAGTATATAAATGTGATAAAGTATATAAATGTGATAATGGTCTCGTGATCATTGTAAAATATATAAAAAGTTTAACTGTAATTTATGTCATTTGTCTGTTTTATACCTGCACTGCAAAATGCGTCCAGTAGTTTAATTCTTTCTGATAAAATTCAGAAGACATTATAAGTCAAAGTTCAAATGTGTTTAGTTCCAGTTGAAAAAGACTGTCAGATACAGGAATAGAGTGGTAAATGTTGGCAAAAGTGAAAGGAGTCATTTAAAGGTTTACAATGAGTCATTGTTAAAACTGACAATAACTTTACTGGGGACCATTGCTAGTTGCTAAGAAATGCTGAGCAGCTGAGTAAAGACATGTCTACATGTGAAACAAGTAGTGAGAGTAAAGCATAAACAATTGACCTAAGCTTGAAGATATAAAACATTTCAAACAGAAAAATATGCATGTTTGAGGTACGAATGTACAAGGTTACTCAATAATTTATGTGCAACCAATAGTCTGGTCAAAAGTAACATCCAATTAGTGCTTTACAAAGGAAATGCATCTCCAGTTAAGGTAGTAATAAGCAATGCCTTGAAGTGTATTCAAAAGAACAGAATTTATTGTGCTGAATGCTGAGTATAGATGTGGGTCTCCTTGTCATTCATATTCTTTTTGTTAAATTTCTAAATGAAAGCTTGTATTTTATGCCAAATGACTAACTGCATAGATACATGTAGTTTAGAATGAGGTGGGGAGGACGTGATAACCAGGCACTACACAGCATCTGGACCAACAGAGAATATGAGGATCCGAGATAAAATAACTGGGTTTTAGCAAATACTGACTAAGGAGTAGCTGTATATACATGTTAACTTTGATCCATTCATTACCTTTAGGATGAAATAATTTTCGTTGTATTCCCTTAAAACACATTGTTGGTGTCTGTGCAATGCTGCAACTAATAAGTATTTTTTATTTAAATTGTGGTATATGAAATAAGACTTTTCACTAAACAGGCAGACTAAGTTTATCTCCCCTGGGTTTTTTTTCAAATTACTTTGAGATACAAACAAATTAGAGCCTTTTGAAATTCACTGTTCCCTAGTCAGCAATAAAGAAAACAACACGAATTAAATTAACCTGGTGATGGGGCTGAGTCTCGAGTTGAGATGGAATCTATGTTTCAGTCAGTTTGGTCTCAGCTTTCTTAGCATCCACAGTCACTTTCGGGGACTCTTAAAAGGTGTTTTTCAACAGGAATATCTGACATTGCAAGTAATATGGAGTTCAAAGGAGCACACTGTCAATTAGTGCTGAGTCTCAGCAAGTGAGACTTTGTTATCAACATCATTATACATCACCATTAGGGGCAGATGTTGCATGCAATTAATTGGCAACTTTCCAATTACATTGGTTCTGTGTGGGGCATGGAAACATTACATTCCAGTCAAGAGAAGTTCAGCTTCTCTAAAGCTGTTTTAAGAAGAAAATGATTAATGTGTGAGGATGATGAAAGAATACTCTTTGACTCAGATGTGTGTCAAAGTATGTATGATGACTTCTATGGTTCATATTACTACTTAAATATTAATGACTTATAGGAAACCTATTTTTTTTTAAGTTTAACTGTAAACCCCATGGTTTTTGTTTTGCCTTGCCTCTGCACCCCAGTGTGGAATGGCACAGTTTTCAGTGTCAGGATGTGAGCTCTTAGTGGCTATTGACATAAATGAGGGACAGCTCAATCCCTTACCCTGTATCTCATCTTACTTTTCTATTTGTAGCATGGCAATTTCTTTCTGTGTTTCTTTTCTCTCCAGGTGTAGTTTCTAGAGTCCTTTTAAAGCAGAATTCAGACTGCTAAATGCCAGGGATGTAGGAGGTAAACATTTCACAAGAAATTAACATAAAGTAATCCATAACTATGCTGACAAAAATGGGGATAAATAGCACTAGAATTATTTTAAGAGGCGCTTTTTTGTTTGGTTGGGTTTTGGTTTTTGGGTTTTTTAAATACTATTTACCTAAGCAGGACTAATAGTGAAGTGTCAGCTTAAAATAAGTGATGTTTTACTGGTATATGTAAAGACCTAGGTAACCAGTCTACAAATGTTGATTTCAAAATGAGTCAGAGGTACATGTTTGAGTGTTATCTATATAATATTATTGTTTAATTGAATAAGTGTGCAGATTCCTTTCTTTCTTTTTCATACATCTACTTTATCTGATTCTTTCAAGGTATGGTCATTGGTAACCTCATCTGATTTAAAAAGATTGTAAAATTGCATTTCCTTTGCAAAAATACAGCATTAAGAAAAAAGAAAAAAAGCTGTCTTAGAGTACTGAGTTTTACATAGAATCTCTAGTTATTATAATTTATTAGAAGAAAATATTACTTTCTCTGAATTTTTGTGGGCAGTCTCAATAAAAATAAGATCTCTGATTTTTCTCTATTGAGGAAAAATTGGAGTACGAATTACTGCTTACACAAACTCTACATGGGTCCTTCTAGAAGCAGTAACGTTAAGTAATTACGGAACATGACCTTGTGATCTGAAGCAAAGACAGCTTTGTGCTCCCATAAATTTGTAAAATTTATCTTATGAAATAGAAAATAACTGAAAATAATGTGAATGGGAAATTGCACAGAGGCTGTCAGAACAAACTCCATAAATTCTACCTAGCCACTTTTATCACCTCTCACTATGCTAAACATGGAAATTATAGCTTGCAAGCTTTTACAGTGTCAAAATAGCAGTTTTCGGAAGTGATGGTGTCTTCTGTAATCGGTAGGCAGATGTTACAGAGTCAATGGGTTTTCTGTTTCTCTGTACAAGGAGTACACAGCTGATGTGCTCTGCTTTACTGCAGAGGGGTGTCATTCCTAGAAAAAAAAACATCAAAGGAGAACTTACAGAGGATTTCCATATTTATCAGTAATAGATTGACATGCTTATTCTGACTTATATATCTTTCAAACAGTTTTTATCTTACTGTTATGGAAAGCCAAAAGTAAGTCTTTAAAGCAGATTTTCAGGCAGACAAGTTTTTTTTTTTTTTTTTNCCTTTTTTGGAAACTAGGCATAAAGATTAAGATACGACACCATCACCATTTCCACACCAGTGCTGAATGAGGTATTACAACAGAAGTCTCCCTGCTAAAGGACTGCCATAGACAGTGATGGAGGTGAAAAGAGATGAAAATAGGAAAAAAGAAGTGAAACTCACTAATATCTGTAATGCTCTAAAGATATCACAAGTACAGTAGACTTTCAATGGCTTGATAACTCTTGTTAGAGATTAGTAAAATGGCTTACAAAATCAGCTGTCAGGATCCATTACTGACCAGAGGCTGGCTTCTTGTTGGGATTGCAAGAGTCTCTTTTTCTTTATTTTCTAGCAGATATTTACATAGTTTGGGTTCCTTTGTCTACAGAGACTTTTTATGTTCCAGGGGCATATATGAAAGATTTTCTTTTGGGTTTTTCCTCTTGGTTTTTTCAGTTTTCACAGCATTGGGTGTAACCTTGGTGCTTTTGAGGAGGCAAGGAGAGGCTATACACAAACCAGAGGTACAGACATAAATTTGGATACACGTAATAAAGTAGTATAAAATTTGCAGTAACACTGCTTCCCTGAAGCAATGGAATTCTCTGCTTCCTCCTGACTACTTCTCTCATTACATTATACCAACGCACACTTGCTTATGCATAGACTCATATTTATAGCAATTACTGGTTTATTTGTTTTGTTGCTTCTGTGCTTAATATGTGTACAATCAGCATGGATGTGTTGAATACTGGTTTAGCTCAGAGTAGTGATCACAGGACTTGACATCAGAGGTCATAAATCAAGTGCTATCACCTTACACCTTTGGCAACCCCTGTATTCTGACTTAGCACTGTGGTATTCATCACTACCCCATCTAGAGAAAAGGTTGGGACAGAAGATCCCCAGTTGTACATGGACCTGTGTTTTGAAAGTTTATTTCACTCACTGCAGTGTAGAAATCTTAATACTGTAGCATCTTTCAGATTTTAGTCTTATTGAAGTGTTCAGTTAACCTAAACCTTGGAAATATGTCCACGTGCTCTGAGGTCTTTGTGCCGCTGAGGTTCAGGTCAGGAGCTTCTCACGTGCCACATGTTGCCAGGCTACAACCTCAGTTATTGCTCAAGTATGTGCAGCATTTAATTTGTAGTACTGTTGCTAAGGCAACTAGCTTATAACAAATTTCTGTTTGCGTTTCTAGATGGAAGGAGCTGATGAGTTGCATTTCTTAGTCTCTCAGCACTGTTCCAGAACTGTCTTTAGGTTTTCTAGAGCTCTTTTAATTGCTGATTTTGACTGACATCTCAGATTTTTTTCACTATACCTAAGCTCTATTCTGACCTCTTTTGCGAGACCCCAGCAGGCCTCCCTTTGCATTCTTTTTTCATCATGCAGGAAGAAGCTACACATTGTATGAAACTGCTGGAAAAACCTCAAGGTGTTTTGTGTGAACATATTTTATCCAGTTTAAAGTTTTCTGTTTCTGTCTTACAGTTCCAAACTTGAGTCATTTTTATTATGAACCTTGTGCAGCCTGGCCTGTTACAAATTCACGAATGTTATATTTTGAACAATGAATGAACAATCCCCAGGCAAATACAGCAATGATTTTGATTGACTGTTCCTTACTACAGTTTATGATTACTTGCTGAGAGTCACCCTTGATAGAATTAGATACTTTATCTACTCATTCTTCCTCAGTTGTTCCCTGAGTTGCAATAACATCACAGCTGACAGCAAAATTAATATCTTTCCTTGTCAACAGAGATGCTCTTTCCTCATGCTTTGTCTTCCAGAGTTCACACAACCTACTTTACATTTTATGTTGGTTTTTATTTGTGCAATTTACTTTGTCATCACCCCAGAATTCTCAAGTTCCTCTTTCCTGGCACAAGGAAAACAGTTATTACGTTGCCCTTTAAGCATGAATTCTCTCCATTTGTTGTCAAATATTGTACTGTTAGATTCTGGAAACCTTAGCATTAATTAGCTCCACAATTCCCTTCCACTTATATCAACATTAGACCAAATGGATAATAATACGATAAATATAATGACCTAGGAAAGGAAATTTTTTTTCATTAATTACTTTCTATTGGAATTGCTAACAGATGTGTAGTAATAATAGAGTGTTGTCATGCCTTAATGGCAGTCCTAAGATATCAAAAATGTTTCCCACCTGTTCTTCAGTATTTGTTAAATTAGTTTTGCCTTTAGAGAACATTGGTATTTACAGAGCAATAAGTACAAGGCCTTTGCAGACTTGCTGCCTTCCTACTTCATATGACTTTTGTGTACAGTATTCATGAATCATATAATTTGGTGGAGTGAAACAACCTTAATTCTTCCTATTTTATGAAAGTTTAAGACATTCAATGAAATTTCATTTTCATTAATACACAAAAATTACTAAATTTTACAAAAAGGATGAGAAAGTTAATTTGCAATTCTTCAGGCATATAAGTGAATGAATTTACTACAAGTTCTGAAAACTAATGGAAGATACAACAAGACAGTTATCGGATAAAGGTTGTAATTATGAATAATAAGATTTTTCAAATTATCTAGGAATCTTACTATTAAAATAGACTATCATAAAGGATTTAAGAGGTTCCCCTTAGGGGGAAAAGGAAATGGCAATTTTCTGTGGAGAATGTTAAAGGGGAAGTCAGCTTACCTCCAGTTTAAGACTTCTGCCAGTGTTTTAGGCAGGCGTAAAGACCTTTCTAGTGAAGCCTAGAGTTAATGCACAGGGTGCATCAGCTCCTACAGTGTGTTTGTCCATTATTGCTTAATATGACCTGGAGGAGGCAGTAGAAGGAATGCATAACTCCAATTCTATTTTCTCTTTGACAGTATTTGCTCATATATGTTACCAGTAATTCCACTGTCCTTGTGCTTACAGCAGGGGAGACCTAATTGTTGTGGTTTGACCCCAACCAGCAACTAAATACCACAGCCATGGCTCACACCTCCTCTCCCTGGGTGGAATGGGGAGGAGAATCAGAAAAAAAAAAAAGGTAAAATTAGAAGGTTGAGATAAGAACAGTTTAGTATTTGAAATAAAGTAAAATTTAGTAGTAGTAAATGATGATAATGATAATAAATAATAGTGATATTGATAATGATAATAATAATTATAATATTGTAAAAAGGGGAGAGAGACAGTGAGAGCGAGAGAAAGGTAAAACTCAAGAAAGACAAGTGATGCACAATGCCCATCTGTCTCCATCTGCCCCTCCCTGCCACCTGCCCCCACTTATGTACTGGGCATGATGTTCTATGGTAATAAATACCCCTTTGGCCATTCTGGGTCAGCTGTCCTGGCTAGGCTCCCCCTACTCTGGGTTCTTGTACACCTGCTCACTGGTAGAGCATGGTAAATTGAAAGGTCCTTGACTTAAAGGAAATGCTGCTTAGCAACAACTAAAACATCAGTGTGTTATCAACATTATTCTCATCTAAAATCCAAAACATTTTAGGTCAGAGAGGAAGGACAGTGTTGTACCCCCTGTGCTTCATGTTTACAGAAGTGTTGGCTGTGTGTGTGTGCTGGAAAAGGTTCAGCTCTTTGTCTTGTTAGATCTGGGTGCCGGCCACATGAAAATTCTTGAGCATGTGTGTGTGTCCATCCCTGTGCCCATCAGGAATTTGTATTCACACATTCTAGAACTGGAGATGGAAAACAACCACTCCAGGGATTTGGCTCCCTCTTGCAGCCTTAGGTCTTTCTAGCCTCCCCAGCAGATAGGAAAAGTGACTTTGGTTGGTGTTGATAATAGGAGACAAAAGAACTGCTATTGTTTTGTGTGCACTTTTCTTGTAATGGATTGTTTCTTAAGGAAAGTTTATCTGACTTTGGAGCCCATTATTTGGGTATAAAATGCCTGTGTAGTTGTTATGTCTTAATCTCTTGGCAGTGGATACTGTTTATCCCTTAAAACAGCATATATTTTAAAAAAAATCTTTATTTAATGATCCATTATTCTGAAAAACATCACAGAAGTAAATAAAGCTCCAATGATTTTCTAGAAATACAAGACAACTGATGGGTGTAGGCTGGTAAGAACAGAAATTTTGTCCAAGTTAATGATATAAAATGATCAAAACATTTTCTAAAACCATCCAATTAGTTGTTCAGTGCCTCCTGTCCACCTACGCATTTGTTCTTTCAGTATCAAGGAGTTTTTTCTCTACTTCTGAAACTCTGCAGTAATACCAGAATAAAGACTTGACAAACTATAAGGAACATATGTTTCCGTATTAATTGACTTCTAACAATAAAACACAAGCTATATGATTTCTTAGAATAAATAATGATTTAAAGTATATTTTTCCCTGGATCTGGGCCCTTCAAAATTGGGATTATGTCCTTTGAATGATACATTATTATCATCTTCTAGGGGTAGACTTTAGTTAAAAGTATCATAATATACCATTTAATTTTTTAGAATTTAGCTCTTCCTGTTACTTCATTTGTAAAGCTGTGCTATTTGGTAAAAGGGATTCGGCTTTAGAAGGTAAAGTAAATTAGCTAGCATTAGGACAGCTAACATATATCTAAATATGCTTATTAAATAGTCATTCATATGTCTGAACTTCCTTAAAAATAACATCTGTATTTCTGGAAATACATTTGAGCAATTTGAAGTCAAAATAGTGCCTCAATATTGGCTAGTTTAGTTTGCTTTAATTATTTTTGGTAATTATTCAACTCCAGTGGTGCCTATGGTTGACAAAACAAGGGCAAAATGAATTTTTCACTTACCCACGGGCGTTTTTTTTTAAATTTCTCAACACAACTGAGTCAACAGTGTGCCCTGGCAGCCAGGATGGACATCCCTGTCCTGGGGGCATCAGGCCCAGCTTCGCCAGCCAGGCAAGGGAGGGGATTGTTCCACTCTGCTCTGCTCTGGGGCGGCCTCACCTCGAGTGCTGGGGGCAGTTTTGGGTGCCACAATATGAAAAAGACATTCAGCTGTTAGTGGACATGTAAAGGAGGTTATAAAAGTTAAAATTATTCTTAGTACTGGGATGGGGGGGAAAAATTCATGTAGTGGAATATATAACTGGAAACTGCTGGCAAAATTTACAGGGAATTACTTCAGGAGGAGGAGACAATTTTTTTTTCAGGATAAGAATTTTGTTCATTAATCTGTTGTACCATGTTGTGTTGATGAAAATGGTCATCATAATACTTATTTTGACATTTTAATTTAGCAATTGATGACTAGCAGTACTTACCATAGAAAAAAGGGGGTTTTCAACATATTTTACACGTAAATGCATTTTTTTTTGACTGTCATCTTTTTGTGTTGTTCTAAGCATATTATTTTTAAAAAAATATTTCCATATTTCTCCTTTTACATCTTGCAGCTAATGAATTATTTGAAAAATTTCTTTTGTATAAGTTTCTTAAAAAATAGTGAAAATTTTATGAATCTGGACCCATATCAATCCTATTTTCTCTTGCTGGCACTCTAGCTAACATGGGAATTCTGCTTACCCTATCTTCTGCCTTGGGTTACTCTCCATTATATAGCCACAACAGATTGCTCATATAAAATACAGAAATCCACAATATAATTATTCAATCCAATGTCATAGTCATTATCAAGAAATTTCTGTGATTAACTACTCTTCTAATGCATTTCCTCAGTACTGTATTGTGTCAGCTTTGCCACTCCTGATCACTAAGCTTTGACCCCCCCTGTGCGTGCACATTTCAGATTCATGATTTTTTTTGTAGACTCTGCAAGGATTCAACAAATGTTTGTAAATGCCTTGTTGCTTATCTGTACATGCCCCTAATTGCACTAAGCAACCTTCCAAGTTTGTACCATTTTAGTTTCCCGAGTAAACAGAGGAGAGCTGGTGGGAATTACCAGCTACAGCTCACCCACACCCTTCAGTGCCCTCACTAAGGCTGATGTCTAATACCTGTAAGGTGTGACCTAGGGGAGTAAATAATACAGTAAGTGAGATGACACAATGAAAGCTATCCCCATCTACTTCCCAACTCCGGAATACTTACTTATGTGCATATGGTGGGTTGGAATGGAGGAGTCTAAAAATCCTATTGTATTCAGAGTGGTTCTGAAGCCAGATGACAGGAGATCTGAATACAGTTTTGTGGAGAGCTGATCACTCCATGACCATGCTGATGACAGAAACGGGAATCCTACGCTTCCATTACTCTTGAAAAGAATTTTTTAAAGGGATGACAAGAAGGCAAGGATAAAAGGACAAACATCTCATTTGTGTCCTACTGTACTTTTAGTCAGAGATTTGTACCAAAAGCTTGTTTAAAGTATTTCCTATTGTTCCTTTTTTAATTAGCCATTATAATTTTGAAGATACTTGAGTGATGGTGATTACGTAGCCACTTCTGATGAGCTGTTTAAATGCTTGCTTAGGTATTTCACTTATGAAATACTTTGCGTAAATTGTAATAAGTGAACCTACAAAAACAGGTATTTTCTCTTTAGTTAGAAGGAGTACTTTTTATTCCTTCTTCTAAGGCATTTAAGTACTTATGAATACATTTCTGTTTTCTTGGACGTGGAGCAAGAAGAGAAGTGAACTCTGTAAAAGGTAAAAGCATTATTGAGGCTGGATAACTCAGAGTGGCTGAGGCTGGAAGGGACTTCAGAGGTCATCTTGTTGCATGTGCAATAGTGTTACTTCAGGGCTGTGTGAGTTTGTGGAGAACGATGACTGACTGGTTGACCTCACTAGTTACCAAACAAGATTTTTAGTGTTAAAAACTGTTTTGCTTTTGACACATACTTCACTGATTGCAATAAGTAAAGAGTAATTATGAGAAGTTGAAGTGCTTGAAAGAT
The DNA here is from genome assembly GCA_013397975.1 of Machaerirhynchus nigripectus. NCBI lineage: Eukaryota > Metazoa > Chordata > Aves > Passeriformes > Dicruridae > Machaerirhynchus > Machaerirhynchus nigripectus. The sequence goes on from VZRQ01001805.1 coordinate 1,028,425, forward strand.
TCCTTTTTATGTTTTCACCTTCACTTCATACATCAGTCTGAAACATCTTTCCGCAGTGTAGTTTGATGAGAAAGACAAAGAAAAGTAGACGGACACTCTTGGACTCCATGGGTGTTTCATTTTTACTCTTGGTAGTTTATGCATTTGCTATTGTCATTGTCATTAAAAGTCATTATTGCTTTCGAACTGGTATATCTCAAAGGCAAAATTAACTGCAATTAACTGTAGATGTAAAGTGATTTTTGACTTGCTAAAAATAGTTCTACTGTAACATTGAGTTTGAACTTGGAGGCTAATTGCATCATTTTAGAAATAACAAACCCCAGAACTTTAACACATTAACTGTAATTTACTCCACTAACATGTACAAATTGAAATCTTTTAAGTGTATTTAAATTGACTTTTAATTTTTCTTATTTCATCTTGTATGCTTTATTAAAAAGCATTAAGGGATCTCGAGGCCAATATTGCTCTGAAGTATATCAACAGAAACACAAGGCTAATTTAAAAACGTTTCATTATATTTCCTATAAGAGGTTGAACTATTTATAAAACTCAATAATTCACTTATAATGAGGATCATAAAACTCTGTACTATTTCTGTGAAACCTCTTCCATTTTGTTACTACACCACCCTTTTTTTTTTTCTTTTTTCTTTTTTTTTCCCTTGTGGTTGATATCTGCTGATATAGGAAAGATTGCTTTTCATTACATAATGATAGAATTGAGAGAACTTTCATCCTGACTGGGGGCTTTGAATATAATTGTACAGTAACTCCAAAAAAGGTACTGAGCACCAAAAGGAGAGGAAGGAAGGTGGGCAGGTGTCAGTGAGCAGTGGTGTAGTGACACAGAGACATAGGTTAAAGCAGTAAGAAAATAAAGATGAAGAAATATAGAGAATGATCAAATGCAGATTTGTATGAATGAGAAAAGACATAAACTTCTTGTAGTGCTGGAATTGACAGAGTATCTTGTTTATTAGTGCAACTGACTTGCAGTAAAACAAGCAATTTTCTAAAATGTGAACATATTCTGAACCAGATGAAATGTAGGAGCATATATTTTACAGGAGCTTAGGCAGTTTCAGTAACTGTCTTGAGCAGAGTCTTCTGGATCAGACCTAGATGAAAAGTTAGTTTTGAGATGAGAAAGGCAGAATTTATGTGTCTCCTGCGTTGTGCATGGGATGTGCCCACCTGGCCCTCAGTGCAAACTCACGTGCGTTGGAGCCACTGTCCATCAGAAAGTGGCACCACAAGGCGTCACCTCAGGGTTCCTGAGCCTGTCTTGCACGAAGTCCCAGTGTGGGGGAGTGATGTTGAGTTTCAACAAGGTCCATCTCCCTGGGAGAGAGTACAAATGAACATGAGAGAAGGTACACGCTTTTTAAGCCTGATGTTGTGACTCCTCTTCATCGTATGATTGACACCACCGTCAACCTCAAAAAGCATGATACTTACATAATCACTTTGTATAAGTGTATGAATATTCTTTTTAATCAGCTGCCAGATTTTTCATGACTTTCTCTTCATCTGGTGACTCACCAGCACTCGTTGGTCTTGTCACTAACTAGAGTTGGCTCCTTTCTGACACGTTGTGTGTAAAAATCGATGTTTTGTCAACAGAAATGATAAATTCCTATTTTTTTTCTTTGTTGATATTACTAATCATGATACTACTCTTTATTTTGTGGCTTTAAATTCTAAGAAGACCTTTAATTATCTCAATTCTTCTCTGTAGATCTAATCCACCTGCAAAAACAATAATGATCTTTCATATTTTGATAATTTAAAACCTCATGCATTTTTCAGCCACTGTGTAGTAAAGGTAACATGATTTTGTATACCAGCAATATTTGGACCAGTCGTCTGCCTCTCTTTCATAATACAAGTAGAATCTCCATGCTGGCTTTCATAGTACCTAAAAGTTAGCTTGATGCAAATCTAGTTTTCATAAACTTTGATAAATGCTTTAGAAAGCAATTAAGGAAAGCCTGAGAAGAGAAGCTAAGTGTACAGTGCTGGGCTGAGAAAGTGATTTTGTCTGTTGCATTTAAATCTTAAAAGTTGATTATGTTTCATGAACCATTCTGAATTTTTCCATGAAAAGCTTGGTAGCACCTTTCTCTATAGGGTACATATGTAAGGATTTCTCTAAAAAGAAAAACCAGGACATTTTATAGCAGAATTGATAAAATTAATAGTGAAAAATCAGCAATGGTCCATCTAGTCTTCACAGTCTAGATCATTGGTATTTACCCCAAAATTCTCAAGAAACTCAATCGTGAAATTACTGACTGCTGTGTTTACTATATAATGTATAACTTAAATTGACCATGGGGTGGTGAATGAGATGTTTTTTTGAAATGGCTCCAAGCGTGAATCAAAAAGTGACTTTTCAGACTGCTAGAAAATTAGGAGAAACTGTATCAAAAGCTTGACCTGGTAAATTAATGGAAATATATGATTATAGAAGGCAATACAGTGTTAGCAGAAAGAAGCCATACCTCATTACTCTGTTCAAATTCTTTGAAGGAATCATTGAGCATTTGGATAGCAGGATTCCAACCCTTTGTTGGAATCACAAACAACTGTCTCCAGCTCTGGGGCCCCCAGAAGTAGTGTTTTGCTTTGAACCACCAATATTATTTTAAAGAATTCCTTAGTGTTTCTTATTTGCTGTTTCTTGATTGAGCTCAAAGTGTGGGTTTGGGCAATTTAAAGTAGATTTCATTGTGGTACGTATTGGATGCTCCACTGCAGGTACGATGAAAGACTCTTGTTCCAAACGGGGAGGAGCCCTCTAAGTCTAAATCCATGTCAGGTCTCTCAGGCAGTTTTCAACCACACTGGTGAGCCGTTTCAGTCTGAGGGCACTAGTTTAATTTAATCTGGAACATGCTTGAGTTTCCTTCTCCATCCTTTTGCTTTTATGATCTTCCCAGATGCCTGGGCAAAGTTGTAACTTTATGGTGCTAAATACTGTACTGAGACTTTAGTGTCTTGTATGCCTCTGCTGATACACGCAAGTTGGTTCACACTACCTCTTTCAAAAATTGCAAGACTTTCAATCAGCAAGAGGCGTTGGAATGAAAGGTGGAAAGCTCCTTTTCTCCACCTCAGTACATGTGACTGGAGACATTGCAGGTATGTCTGCTTATGTTTAACATTACATGAATTCAGTGAAAATACCCGTTATGAACATTTTAGCTTTATGTTTCAAACTGTGAGCTGGCAGGTAATGTCTGGTGAGCCTGCATTATGAGGACTTAGGCATGTGGGAACCATTGTCTTATAAAAGAAGATACCAAAATGAAAGCATGAGGTATAAACTCATATAAAAACGTTTTTTGATTTTATTACTCTCCATCACCGAGTTTCAATACATTTTATATTTGCAATGGTTCACAAACAAGTAAATATTCATATTCTAATTAGTACTCTTTAATTGGTTATTTGTTTTGTGTTGTAGTTTCAGGAACTTTATTTATGCATTCTGAGAGATACTCTATTTAGTTTTTGAGCTCCTGCTCTTTACTGATTTTGATGTCAAAGTATGTTTCTATAAGGCATTCATTATTTTGAAATAATAACTCAGTTGACTGACTGCAAGGTTTGTGTTCAGAGAAAACAAACTCACTGAAGTGATACACTTCAGTCCAGAATACTGAATGCCAAAATCTAAATTTCCATGAAGGAGAAGTGGTATTTCAAGAAAATAAAACATTAAAAAAAAATTAGTGTGAGGACACTGTAACTATGAAGAAAAAAAACCCCAACAACCACAATGACATGGGTTGCCTTACTCTCAGTTTTGTGGGTTTTGTTTGAGATTTTATCAGGTTTGCAAGCTTGAAATATTTAATCTTACGATGGTAAAATCTGCTTTGTAGAAGATTAATCTCTTAAACTGTCAATTTAATCCTGTCCAGGAAACTGTTACTTCAAAACAATTCAGAGCAAGCACTTCTTGTCATATTTAAAATACTGTTGAAGGAGGGAGGGATCCAGACTCTGCATTCACAGTACATGAGCCCTCAGTTGCGTCATTTATTCAGAATAAAATATAGGACTTGAAATTTTAGAAAGCATAGCCAGAAAGGTAACGCTAGCATATTTTTAGAGATTTTACCACTGTCATTGCATAAGAGGCTTTGCATTGTATGATGCGGCGTATTACAGTTTTCCTGTGCAATTCATGTCATTATCAGTGTGCAATTCATGTCATTATCAGTGCTTTGCATACCTCTGATGTGGGAGGGTGATTCTGCTTCTCTGCTCCGTTCTTGTGAGACCCTGCCTGGAGTACTGTCTCCAGCTCTGGGGCCCCCAGAACAAGAAAGATGTTGACCTGTTGGAATCAAGTCCTGAGGAGATGGAAGAAGGAAGATGATCACATGGCTGGAGCACCTTTCTTCTATGGAGACGGGCTGAGCTGAACCTTGGTGGTTCAGCCTGGAGAAGAGAAGGCTCCAGTGAGACCTTAGAGCCCTTTCTAGTGACTAAAACGGGCCTGCAAGACAGATGGAGAGGGAATTTTCACAAGGGCATGTATTGGTAGGACAAGGAAAAATGGCCTGAAGATGAAGTAGAATAGGTGTAGATTATGTATTAGGAAAAAATTCTTTACTATGACGCTGGCAAGACACTGGAACTGGTTGACAGAGAGGTTGTGGATGCCCCATCCGTGGAAATGTACAAAAACAGGCTGGGTGGGGCTTTGAGCAACCTGGTCTGCTGGAAACTTTTCCTGCCCATAAAAGGGTTTTAAAACTACATATTTAGGGTCCTTTCCAACCCAAAGCACAATAATGCTTCCATTATATCAGTGACTGTGAATATGTTGGTATTTGCAATGCCAACAAATGTGAGGCTGTTCATATAATAAAGGCACTGTATGCAGTGGCTCCTCTGCATTTTCCATGCTCTTTTTTTGCAGAAAGAAGAAAAGGTGACAGAAATTGCTATGTCGCTGAATCCTATTACAATCCCCTACTGAAGAATGCATTACTTTTAGTCTTTCACTTGCCTTTATTCCATTTTCTCAACTACTAGGTTTGTCCTTTTCCTAGAAAAATAAACTAGTTAATGTAAGGGGGAAAAAGGCACTAACAAGTTCTCCTAGCTGAAGTTCTTATAAATTATTTCATTTTTGCTCCCTTTCTTTCATCACATGAATAAATTGTAGGAAATGCAATGTGACAACCCCCAAATTGATACATGGCATGATCTAATGGATAAGGTGGCTGTTTATTGAATGGATGTCTGCAGTGGACACATCTGCCACTTTCTCACTGAGCTCTCATTTTCTTACTGATTCTTACTCCTTTCTATGTTCTACAGGCCTCACTGAAGTACAATTGTTTTTCAGAGTTCCAAAATATGAAAGACATTGACATGGAGAATATTGGGGGTTTTTTGCCTCTGATGCATGTATTTTATCTCCTAAATGAGATTATAAATGCTGATCAAAGTCTCTTCCAGAATAGATACCTACATTCTGATCCCAAGAGCAGTGCTGATCCAATATGTAGAGTGGGTAAAGAGAGCTGGGGAGAGAGAATGAAACTAAGAGTTGGAATTTTTTAATTCACAATATAAAGTATGACAGGGAAAAGGAGGAAGGATCTCAAAGCGTAAATGTCTATGATCATTAATACCTGTAGAGTTACTAAATCACATGCTGTCTGTAACCTAGCACCCATATATTTTGCCCTTGAGCTGCTGTTCTGAATACAAGCAAAAGAAAATTAAAGGGTATTTATAAGAAATACTTCATTTTCAGAGCAGTAGAGGTACTTCATGTATTGAAATACAGCTGTGCAACTACAGCTGAACATGTTTATTCTCTCTCAGAAAGCTTTAAAAAATTTCTCAAGTGCTTTTTACACTTGAGGACAGTACTCTGTTGCTTTTTGATATTGTAGGCTTTGAATACAGAAAATAATACAAATAGCAGAATCAAGAAATATCTGGGCTGTTTCGAATAAACTAAATGGATTTATTATCTCCATCTGTCATTGTCAGATGATTTTTCAAATGTATTGCTGCCATAAGACTTCCTCAAGTCTTTTCCAATTTGACAGTGTAATTTTTTGAAAAAGAAACTGAGTTTGGAGCCTTAAAGGTGGATGCAGCTGCAGTCCAGATGTGATGTTTAAAAAGTCTCTTTTCATCTATACATCCAAGAGTGTGTACCTGAAATAGAGAAAAGACAATAGCTCCCTTAGCACTTCCAACAGATCTTTCTTTTTTGGTCCCATAATAGTCTTATTAATAACAAATGCAGATATAATAGAGTTTATTTATTCCTTGGCATTATCTCATCTACAAAGTCAGTCATCATATTCACTGTCTTAGCTGTAGCACCATGTAGGAACCATATATGTACTGTAAATCCTAAGAATTTTTTAATGTCCATGGATTTCTCAGTTCTCTCTTCCATTTTATAGGTTTAGGATCTTGCTGACTATATTAAAATACACTTCTGTTAAATGAGTCCATGATACTGGCAAACTAAATTGGGAGAATACCTGGAGGCTAAAATGAAGACTAAAATTTATTGGATACTTTCACCTTTATTTTGGATTTTAGCATTAGATTTGAATTACCTTACTATTGGTTTTCACTAGGTTAATAATTTGATTGTTAGTGAATTTCATTTACAGTGATTTTATACTCTGCTCAAAGGCAAAATCAGTTGATATGCTAAACCATAGATAATGCTCCAAAGGAGCATGTCTTTACAAGCATGGTACAGTCAAATAGTCTTGTTTTCCTTCCATTCTGAATTTACTAGAAGAAAAATCTTGGCAAAAAAATCAAGGAGATTTCTGTTTTGACTGTGCTTTACTTAAAGGTCTAGCATGTTGAGTAGAAATTGCTGCACATGGTTCAACAAAGATTCTCTTGTTACTGTTGTGGAATCTGCTTCCCTAAAAAACCTTTGCTGGCTTTTGTGTAATACAGAGATGCAGCCATTGTGCATAGAGTTGCAAACATATTTAGAAGTTAGTAATTCACAGACAGGCTATTGTCTCTTAGGTTTCTAAGAACAAAAAAAAAAATTCTTCATTAGCAGGAATTTGATCAGACCATGAAAATTATTATTAAGGTTACTATAGTTAGTATGCTGTATTTGGAGACTTACTCACAAACATATATTTCAATGTGTGAATACACAAAAATCTTTTACTATGTGAGTGGTGTTGGATGCTGCCTTTTTTTTTTTTTTTAATTTACCTACTTTTGCCCCTATGCAAAATAAAGGAATATAATTTTCTTCAGATCTAAGTGTCCAAACTGCAGGATATGCTGGTGATGTACCCGAGGATATCACAGATGATGATATTTTCAGTGTACTTCTAATGGGATGATGGATAAAGCATTTGAGCTTACTTACCATTGTCTGCTGTACTGGGAAGTCATCTCAGAAAGCTCTGCAGTTTGTGGTTCAGCACTTGCTTATTGGAAAATACACAAATAATGTATCATATCTCTATTTTGTTCATTAGGCTCTGACAGAGGCACAAAGTTCTTTTGAGAAATAATTTCACAATTAATTGCCTTTTCAGAGAATCTAAAATAGAAGCTTATTATTTTATAATTTGACAAGACTAAATGGTGGCATTTTCTGTAATATGTTGTCACCTCTGCAACATTCTAGATCTCTTGTTTGAAGTATTAAATATGAATAGCTTTGATTGTATTTCAAAGTGTTTTGCATTTTCCCTACAGTGTTGTGCATTTTAAATGAAGGATATTAGGTAAGGGTATTATCCTGCATACATTACTGCTTGTCATACTCAAGTTAAATTCACTGTGTCTGTTCCCAAACACAGTCTGCTCTGTAGTGCTGCACTACAATCAGAAGAGAAATTGAAAGGCACAGTGTCTCCAAACCCGAAGTAATTAACTTCCCGAAAGTTAGGCCTCTTTCAGCTTCACTGAATTCTGAGATAGCGTGCTTGTCTTAAATGTCAAAGAATAAGGAAAAAAGGATCAATATTACATCCTTTTAAAGCATTGGTGGGGGGGGGTTGACCTCAAAATGAAACTCAAATACTCAGATGCTTTCCATCTGTGTGGTCATATGTTCCCACAAAGTTTGACCACATTAAATTCAAAGACTACTTGTTTCTAATTCCACATAATGGGCAAAGAAATTGCTGAGGTCACATGCAGGGTTTTACTATTCTTCAGATATTACTACCTCCCAGTGTTGGTATAGAAAACTGTTCTTCCCAAGTTATCCTAACAATATTTGTAAAAAGTACAGTTTTGTTGGAACAACTGCTTCCATTCTTGGTGCTTCTCTGGGCATACCTATGAAATAAGGGTTTGGTCTTTGCAGCCATGGTCTGTGCTGTGCACAGTTTATGCACCATAGAATAATTTTTTTTCTTACACCAGTGAAACATTCATGCTGAGGGCATGCTGGGACTTGACTAGTTTCTCATTGATGAATATGCGTTCTGTGGTTGGCAGAATTTTCTGTTATCAGCAGCACTAAGTATTTGAGTGCCTATAGTAACATTCATATTAGAGATACGGTAATAGAAGTAAAGAAAATTTATAATAAATGTATATAAGTGTAATGCAATCATATAAAACAGTAATTGTAGTAGTAATATAGAAGTATTTTACAGACACACAGTTATCTGCTTTGTATTACTTATTGCCAAAGCAGGACTCATCCCTAAGAAGCTTTTGGTAACTTAGCATTTGAGAAAACTGGCATAATGACAGCCTTGCTACTATATGGTATTCTGTCATTTGGTGGTTTGTTTTTTTGGTTTTTTTTTTTTGTTTGTTTGTTGTTTTTTTTTTTTTTTTTTTTTTTGTTTTTTTTTTTTTTTTTTTTTTTTTTTTCCCCAGAGAGATTTAATTATAATCCAGAAATTTGAATTTCTGTGGGTGGAAACTTGGCAGGTGGAATATTACTGCAGGACTCTTCCAATTTTTGAAAACATTACTTTAGATACATTTGTTGAATTGTGGAAACAATGACTTAGTTAGGGATATTTTAATGCGACTATATTCAGGACTCTTTAAAATTAGGGGACAGTACTTAGAATGTGACCTTTGTCACTGAAACTGGTGCAAAGTAGTGAGGGAGCAAAGTTTTTTGGTTCTACATGGAGGGGGATTGTCCATTAAGATCTGACTTTACTGTAAGACTTCAGAAAAGATAATGCAAAGATTTGTTTCCATGTGTTGACCAAATCCTAAGCCTAATTTGTAATTCATACAGTCTGATGCCTTCAGTGCTTTAAGTTAAGGATGACTTTCTTACCAGAAAAGTAATTTTTTGTCTGGTTGTCTGGACCAGAGGTTTCATTGCTGTAGTGAAATAACCAAGAATGAAGAAGTGAAAGATGTCCTTTTGCTGACAGATCTTCCATGGGCTTCCCAGAAGTCTTCACCTAAATATTTTTATCCTGAACCTATATTCAGTATACAGTGCTTTCAGTAAGGATTTTGCCTAAGACTCCAGCGTGCTTCCAGTATGGTTTTCTGAGATGTACCATTGCTGCAGTCCCTGGAAATAGTGTCAGTGGTATGCTTGCTTGGTGATTATCTATGACCTCTACCAATATAAATGATGTGTCTTATTAAAAATAATCCTTTTGATTCCATTCTTTTGGAAGTGTTTCCATTGAGAGTCGCCCATTAAAATATGAAAGAACTTCGACATTTGAATTAATGAAGCTAAGTCCTTGTATCCCGGCTACATATTTTTGCAAAAGCAGTTTCCAGAATCTTTGATTCGTTAAGGACCTTTAAAATGTTACTTACTGCCACAGTTCAATCTGAATGTCTCAGAGGCACATGAATTTGTATTAAGACTCATCTTAAACTCTTCAACCAGCTTTTCCTACTTGCCTGTGGAAAGAAATTTAGCATAGATTTAAACCTAAGTAACTAAAAATTCTATAACAAATATTTGCACCTATACTTCAGCTAGCTTCTTTACATTCCAGCTTGAATCATGATTAGGGGGTGATTGATCTACAGGTCTTTTATACTGTCTGACTTAGTTTTTGAAAGATGTGGCATTTTCCTGGTAGTGTCACAGTGCATTTCTAGTGAGTGGATTTAATGCTGTGTATGGCATAGAAACCCACTTATAAACTACCTGACATGTATGTGTGTAAACCACACTGTTTTATTCTTAATGAAATATGAAAGGGCTTTAAGTAAAAAAAAAAAAAAAGAAAAAGAAAAAAGGTTTTCTGAAACCTCACATCTCTTGGGTTTGTTCGCTAGGCCACAACATGCTGAGTAACTGCTTCTCATTCCATTCTCAAAAGATTTGTTGCTGCTGACACTTGTGTAGTGGGGGAGAGTATGACAACTGCACAAGTTAAGGAGAAAAAGATCCTTCAGACTGACACAAATACTCCATACCTGCTGCAGACTTTGTTCTACAGATCAACACTACCACCATCTTGCACTTAAAAAGAACAGACCATTGTGTTCTGTATCAATTCTTGATCAACTGACTTTTATAATATTATTGTCTCTTTTAAAAAAGAATAAGGCAAGCCTACAAGTGATCTTTGTAGCTGTTTACTGTTCAGTTAACTTTTTAGGTTAAGATGTTACAAACAGGCCAATCTGACAGTAGCTGCAGTGCATAGGAGAAGGCTGAAGGATACTCTTTTGATATTTTTCTAAGAAACGTTATCACCATCACAAGTAGCCTTTGATTCAGCCAGACAATAGGAAAAATTCCTTTCTCCTCATCTCATCAAAAATACTCTTAATTTCAGTTTCCTGAGTATTTTAAGGCCTGAATTTAAAGGCCTGGTTACCTCCAGGTTTTGCACAGAGGGAATTTTAAAGCATTTTGAATTACTGGGAAGCAGGGTATTCATATAATGGATATTTGCTTCATAAACTGTCATGGATGGGAACAGAGGGAGAAACACTATTTGGAGCATTAAAATATATATACTTTCTCAGAAATCTAAAGAAATATGGGAAGAAAATGATCCAGAAACACTTTTAATTTTAAAAGCCCTTGCAGTACTCAGTTTTCAATGATTTTAAAATGCTTCACCATGCAATTCTTTCGTTTATTTGCACACATTTCATTCCCTTCTCACTTTTCTTGGTAACCCCTAAAATGGTTTTCTTTATCTGCAGATCCACTGGGTTTTTAAAAAAATTTTTAGTACTCTATTCTGTTACCTAAAAAGAGGGTTGCCAGATTAGGAGTCTGAGATGCCCAGCTGCTGAGGCAGCTCAGTTCAAGGTCCGGGGACCAGGCTATGGCAGGTGTCTGGTGGGAGAAGACATTAATGTGGGGCTTTTGAATCACCTGTACCCCCTGAAGGTGGGGATTCTACAACTCAATGCATTCTCATTTTATCCATATATTCCTCTGCCAGGGAACCAAACACACAGCTTTTAAACTCTGTTAAGTGCATAAAAATGATATTAAGATATCATGCATATTAAGACTTTGCTATATAATATACAGATTCAGGTTATATGGCCACATAATCTTGAAGTAAAAAATGTGAGGGTGAATTTGGAGTTATCTTCAGAAGAGCACTCCATAGAGAATAGGGTAGGTTTCACTTTCAATTTATAAAATGAAACTTGACCTGAAAAGGTGTTACAATATTTTCAAGTGATATGAGAATTGGCCTTTGTAATAAAAGGGTAGTTTTATGTGTATTTAACCTACTTTTCCTGTAAGTAGATATATTTTAATGCTATGAGGACTGTCTGGGATGTGTTTTAGTAGTCCTTTAATGCACACTGCAAATGTTGATGACCCAAGAAGACTTTCGGTGCATCTGAGGTGTAGACTTGCATTCTTCCAAAATATACCCTGGTGGGTCCTAATGCTGTAGTATAAGACATAAATAGGTATTATGTGCATTTTAATGTCTTACCATAAAAATGTGAATTTAAGGTAAGGAAACATCTGTGAAATTGGGCACTTTGAATTTTTATTTAATACATCATTGCTTTTTGAATATACTCTCAGTAAAAGTAAGAATGGCGCAATGCTGTCTTCTTTTAGTAGCAATACTAAGAAGGTGCCAAACATTTGAAAAAAAGAAATCAGACCAAAAATAATATTTCAGGCTTTAGTTTGTATCTTTATTAAACATTTATATCACATAAAAATAGTATGGACTTTTTTTCAGTCAAAAAGCAAGAAACAGACTGGAAAAAAAAAGGAATCAAAAAAGGAAGAAAATGAATACTATTTGATATATCTGTGCAGTGAATTAAATTTCTGTTACATCATTAAGGCACAGTGAAGTTGCTGTGGGATGTGGAATATATCAGAGAGAACTTCAGACAGAAGCAATGTACAGACAAAATAGAAGTTTATGATAAGCCCTTACTATTGAAAATAGTATAAAATCTTGGCTTAATTTTGTCTGACAAGCTGAAAAATAATATTTTAGAGGTATCTAGTTCTAAAGGCAGGTACAGCCTTTTTCTCTACAGGAAATTATATAGTTAAACAAGTGTAGCATCCTTTACAGGGTCAAAACCTTTATAGGTTAAGATCCAGTTATTAAATTATTTTGGCCTCTGCCCAAATTCAAGAGCAAAGGAGACCACATGCTGAAGTCAATAGTATAGATTATATTTAACAGTAAATGTGAGGTAGAGAGAGAGAGAAGGCAACAGAACAAGAGGTGGTGAGGGGGAGAAAAAGAGAGTGACAGAGACAGGTTAAGTAGAAAATATCACCACTCCATGGATCCTGATGGCGTCCTGTTGATTCCTCTTTTTCTGGTCTTCTCTGCAGTGAGGGCCCTACAAAACATAGAGTTCAGTGGATTAATGTATGTTCAGACGAGGTGGGAATGCTCAGGTGCCTCCCCAGGGGAGAAGTTTGACTCAGTCTCTTGCAACAGACTCTGGATCTGTTGCATCACTTTGCATCATGTGCAGTGCTCTGGTGCAAGGCCTCAGGTATGGGTCTGGGGGATGCTTTGGGGGTCTTTAGTGGTTTATGACATCCGCTCAGCTGCCTCTCATTGGACTGTCCTGTGGATGTGGCCTTCCTGGACTGGTGAATTTTACAACTGAGACAGTTTGTGTAAGGGAGGATGGATGTTCACTGCCTCTGACCAGAGGTTATGCCACATCCCCAAAACTCTCCTCCTCCCGCCTTGGCTGCGGGGAGCCTGTGCAAGCCTGGCCTCAGTCTGTGGGCTATAGCCTCCCCTACCATGAACCCAGACAGCTGATTTTCAGGGCAGCTCCTGGGTTTGGATTTCTTGTGGATACAGTCTTCTTCCCTCAGCCTTGTTTATTTCTCCCTAGGCCTGAGATAATTGAACAATAGCATCACTTTTATGTTATTTCAAATTCCGATTAGGTGCTTAACTCATGGTCCAAAGTTCCAGTCAGGAGGCATGTTCTGGTAGGGGTGGACTTTGGTCATCACAGCTTCTTTATGCAGTTTTACCATAATGGGCCAAAAGTTCTTCATAACAATGTTTAAGCCATTAAGCATAATAGTTCAGTCTCTCACACAGGTTATGTGATTTTCTGTAGAAAATATGAGAGAAAGATCAGTGAGACTCTATTGGTGTCTTCAGATACGAAAAAAATACTGTAAAGATATTGCTATACATTAACTTAAAAAGCGACTCTCATACAAATACTTTGTGCAAGCTTTGGACTTCAAACTGGGGTGAGTTCCTATGCAAGAGAAAACATCCTGATTTCTTGCAGTTACTAAGATACTTCATGCATCTGGCTTAGAATCATCATCGTCATCACAGTAGGCCTCTTGCAAACAGAGTTCTTAGTACTGACAGGAACATAAGGACAAAGCTTGACCTTCAGGAACACATGCTTCCATCAAAGAAAAATAAGCCAGCAGGAAACCCACTTAGTGTTTGAAATTAGATTTTGGACTTTTCAAGACAGTGATGACTACCTCTTGTGCACATGTTCTGAGCATAAGAAAATATGGTTGTACTCTTTGAAGTCTTCAGATGCCAGAGGCTTACTAGAAAATGCTAATACCAATAAAGGCTGATGAAAGATTTATAGATGTATTATAATGTTGTAGCACCATGCCTGTAAGTACTCTTAAGTACACTATCCTTACATAGCTAGTGGATTATCTGTCAGAAAGGTATCACACTGTGCCCAGGAGAGCCTCCTCTGTTGTAATAATTTCCAAACAATTCAAACTCTCTTTGGTTCCTTGTTTTCTTCCACCTTTTTCTTTTTTAGTTTTTGGGTCTTTTGGGGTTTTTTTGGGTTTTTTTGGTTTGTTGTTGTTGTTGTTGTTGTTGTTTGTTTGGCTGTTTCATGTTGGTGGGCTGTTTCTTGTAGAAATTAAAATGTTGGCAGGTTATATATTTCTTTTCCACTGATTGATGAGCACTGTGATATGTAGGCGGTTTCTGGAGGGGGAGAGTGCTTTTGTGTAGAAGGGATGAGTTTGTTTTCTTCTGAAGCACTTTGATATTGCCAATTAGTAGCTGTGAGGGAAGTTTGTCTTCAAGAGGCATTGGCACAAACAGTTGAAATTTATAATTATATTCTTCAGAGCCTCATTATAGGTAATACTAATTTGTTAGAACTCATACAGTGAATGAAACAAACCTCTTTCACAGTCTCCTTCTCTCTGAATGATTATTGAATAGAACAGATACTCAGATACCATATTTGAGGTAATTCCAGGATGGGAGGGATGGCATGAAAACGTAGGGTTTTCACCCTTGATTATTTTCAGCTACTTAATACCTCAAGTTTTAAGATCCTGCTTTCAAGAAGGAGGTTGGCACAGTAGTTTGCTGTAAAAGATTTTCAAATGGTTATGTAAATGTGAATATTTATAATTTCTGAGAGTTTAGTATTACAGATTTGAGAATACTCAGGTTCCAAGATGGCATTTTCATGTTACAGTTTCATATTTAGTAAGCTAAGATAATGAATTTTTGTTTTTTAAAGGGCTACATTTTGGCTCCCTTGGGCAAAAGAACTAGAATGTTAAAATGAGTTACTGCAGTGTATATTGAAGATTTAACAGTGAAGCTTTATTTTACTTTGGTTGCATATTTGAAAACTACTGATTTTTAAAAAACTCAAAATAAGAAATTTTCTCAATTTCTTTCACTTGGAGAAGATGTTGAGAAATTAGAAAAAATGTGATAATGTTAGAAGTTCTGACAGATTAGATGTTTGTCGAAGTGAATGCAGTATTCAAGATGGATTTTGCTGGGGCACTGTGATGAAAAAGCTGCATATGCTCCCTAAATGTGACATCCTCAAAGGCGGTTTGAAGGACACAGTAAGGTGTGCTGGGCCAAAACCAGGTCAGGACCCATAGCTAAAAACTATGGTCAGCTGCAGATTTCAATTACAAACATAGAAAAGGTCTTCACAAATATAGAAAAGCCATATGGATGAACAAAGGTTGTTTTTCTGGGTGTCCTGTCTTCAGCAATGTCCAAAAGAAGGAGATTAAGAAAACATGTATCAGTAGAGCAAGCACATCATGATTTGTTTTTTTCCTGTAACTTGACAGTCTCCAACAGTTTCAACTCCAGGACTGTCTGATGCACCACTTGGTCTCGGTGCTTAATAAGCTTCAGTGAGTTTCTCTTCTGTGAACTTCTTCATAACTCTTTGAATTCAAGTCAGATTTAGCATCTGCAGCCTCCTGTTGGCAACAGGTTCCACAGCTTTGCTAACTTCTGGGTGAAGAAACAAATCCTTCTGCATGAGCAGCTGCCACATGCTGGCATTATCCCAGGCCTGTCCGGCTTCTTTCTGTAGACCAGTGTTACTGAATATCTCCATTAACAACACAAACAAAGGGATCGAGTGCACCCTCAACAAATTTGCAGATGGCCTCAAGCTGAGCGGTGTGGTTGACACATCTGAAGATCAGGATTCCATTCAGGTGGATCTGGACAAGCCTGAGAAGTGGGACCATGGGAATCTCATTAAATTTAACAAGTCCAAGTACAAGGTGCTTCAGCTGTGTTGGGGCAACTCCTCATGTCAGTCCAGGCTGGGGGGTGAGTGAATCAAGAGCAGCCCTGTTGAGAAGGACTTGGGGGTGCTGGTGGGTGAGAGGCTGGACATGAGCTGGCTGTGTGCATTTGAAGCCCAGAAAGCCAAATATGTCCTGGGCTGCATCCAAATCACTGTGGCCAGCAGGTCAAGAGAGATGATTCTGCCTTTCTGCTCTGGTGAGAGCCCGCCTGTGGTGCTGCATCCAGCTCTGGGGTGCCAGCACAGGAAGGACATGGACCTGTTGGAGGGAGTCCAAAGGAGGCCACCAAGGTGATTAGAGGGATGGAGCACCTCTCCCACAATGAAAGGCTAAGAGAACTGTTCAGCCTGGAAAAGGTAGGCTTTGGGATGACCTAATTGTGGCCTTCCAGTACCTGAAGGGATCCTACCGGAAAGCTGGAGAGGGACTTTTCAGAAGGGCATGTAGTGATAGGACAAGTGATAAATGGCTTTAAGCTGAAATGGGGTAGATTTACATTAGATATTAGGAAAAAATATTGTGAGGGTGGTGAGGCACTGGAACAGGTTTCCCAGAGAAGTTGTGGATGGCCCATCACTGCAAGTGTTCAAGGCCAAGTTGAATGGAGTTCTCAGCAACGTGGTCTAGTGGAAAATATCCTTGTCCAAAGCAAGGGGATTGGAACTAGATGATCTTTAAGGTCCTTTTTTCTTGTGGGAGGGCGACTGACCAATCCCTTGTTCTGCTGGTTTCTGGATTCTACTCTTTTACAGCACAAAGTTACCCACTCTCCACTTTCCGTGAAGTGAGTCTTACCATGCTTTCCGCATGGAAGTGAAACCACATGGACATTAAGGAGTTCTTAAGATTGTACTTAGAGACAGATACTTTTTTAAGAGTCTGAAGCACTATATAATCTCATAGCTGTCTAAATAGAAGTACACCCAGCATAATTTTTTAGCCAAGGCAGCACATATGGACCATTCCATTTTGAAAATTGTGAGCTTTGATTATAAGCATTATAGTAATTTAAAGGAGAACTTAATTAACATGAGGTAGATTACTGCAAAAGACTTGGTTCCCATGCATTTAAATGTATGAGTTTTAAATGATTTACAGTTAACTCAAAATCAAGTTACTTTTCACTGGAACTCTTGTGATACAGGTTTCCCAAAATGTCAGTGAACCAAGAAATGTAGGAAGGAGAACACGTATTTGAATGAATAGCAAACTACTAGTGAAATAAAAAAAATTAAATGCATAATTGATTACTGATATCTTTTCAGTTTATTGTAGATTCATTTGATTTAATTAAAAGCACACAAAACATGATTTTAAAACAGGAAACAGTTGTGGTTCTGCAGTCGTGTTCTTTATATAATCTATTATATTCTTTTCTATAATATTCTTTTATTTTATTTTATTATGTTCTATTTATTTTATAATCATTTTTATGCATTCTACAAATTATTTCTGATTTTTTGTCGTACAAATTTATATTCTTTTGAGTGGAACTGAAAAAGAATAAGTATTAAGTCTATTTTAAATATTTGTGTTCACGTTTCCACAAACGTTATTTAGAACTACAGCACATGAAAGTCCAGTGAAGACTTTCCACCTTCCTGAACCCAGATCAACCACCCTTCTAGGTAACTCCCCTAGTTTATATACTGGGCATGGCATTCTGTGATGTGGAATATCTCTTTGGCACCTCCCTTGACCTGCTGCCCACACTGCTTTAGGTGCAGCCCAGGACACAATTGGCTTTCTGGGTCACCTGTTCTGGCTATGCTCAACCCTAGCTTCTTTTGCTGACCTTCTCACTGGTAGACCATGAGGCAAAAAGAAAAGTCTTTGACTTAGGATAACATGACTTAGCAAGAAACCGAAACATCAGTGTGTGATCAACACCATTCTCATTCCTAATCCAAAACACAGCACTGTAACAGCTACTGAGGAGAAATCAATTAACGCTATCCCAGCTGAAACCAGGACACTGTCATAGCAGAACTCCCTCTATGGATATTGCTTATGTTCAGGTTGTTCCAGTGCTGTAGAATCATACAATGATTTGGGTTGGAAGGGATCTTTAAATGTCATCTAGCTCCCACCAGGGATATCTTCCAGTAGACCATATGTCTCAGAGCCCTGTCCAGTCTGACCTTGAATGTTTCCAGAGATGGGGCATCCATCACATCTCTGGTTAACCTGCTTCAGTGTTTTACCACCATAAATGTAAAAGAAAATCTTCCTTAAATCTAGTCTAAATGTTCCCTCTTTTAGTTTAAAATTATTGCCCCTTGTCCTTTTGCTGTAGACCCTTTTAAAATATCTGTCCTCATACGAAAGAGCTTTGAAATACCACAGTACTCCAGAAAATTATTAAAACTGCTGTAAATACTTCAGAATTTGCACAAAATTTTTTTCCATTCCAGGAAAAATGGAAATCTCAAGGTGGCAGTTGTCCCCAGATCAAAATGTCTGTCTTGCTATTGAGCTTAAATAATTTAGTAGGAGTAAACCAGTTACATTTCCTAGAACTTTCATGAAAAAATTCCTGACTTTGACAGTAACAGAAAATTTTGAAAGCAGTAATGAACTCCTGAAAACCAGTTGTTTATTTTCTAAGTATCTTTGAATACAGGCTCATTTATTCCTCATTGATTTAATAGTGTGTGACACTAAACAAAACTGGCATTACTCATAAATTTTTTGCATTTTTTTGTTTTAAATTCCACCATTCAAGGACTGATTAATGTCAGGCAGTTGCCTGAGCAAGCCTACACTTTGCAGTAAATAACACTTTTTAATTAGTCCTCATGTGGATTGGAGATGGAATATCTGATTAACATTCATAGCAGCAGTTGAGTGAACTCCATGAATTGTGTGAACCCATGCATTGTGTAACCTGCACTAACCTCTCAGTGTTACATACATCTTGTCCACACACGATCCGTATATCGTGCTGATATTTGCACAGCTGCTTCCCGAAGGCCCAGTAATTCTGAGAAGAGTGTGCTGAGTCAGAAACTGTGTCCCCATCTGCATTAATCCTATCAGGAATGATGTGTGGGCCTGCAGGCTGTTCAGGACCAGCCACTGGAAACTCGCCTAGGCAAATCAGAGGGTGCCCGTGCTACAGGGGTTCCTGTTTGATACCCAGGGCACTTAAGGTGTGAGGACTTGCATGACTCAAAACATCATCATTAATGCTAAAAATACTGTTAGATTGGCAGATGGAAGGGTGGTGCCATCTGCAGTGGGGGTATTGCCCAGAATTCTTCTAAAAAAGATGCAGCTCCAAGTCTTTTTCTAAGACTCCTTCCTGTCTAAGTTTTCTTTTAGAAATTGTTGGACAGAACTTTTGAAAGGAAAAATAGAACTGTCCCATCTCTGGTCTCTTCTGCTCCCTTGATTTATGCATTCAGACATGTCTTTGGAGATACTCTTTCCTCAGTTTCAGAAATTAGTTCTGATTTTTGAAGACGGCAAGGTCTGCAGTGCATGTATGGAATTCCACTGGTCAAGCTTTCGGTGTATGATACTGTGAGTTCCATGTCACACTCTGAGCCCTGATGGCTGCAGATTTGAGTCTCTGAGACCAATCTGTGTGGGCTTCGATTCAGGAAGCCAAAATCATCTTCCCCAAGCTCTGGTGTTACATATGGTTTTCCATATTAACATTGTTTCTTCTTCTCATATGTGAGACCCAATCTGTTCTACCTTGTTCAAATGGGTGGTACCTCTTGGGCGCTGGTTTATTCAGCTCTCTTCAGGCCATTGTTATGTATTTGTAGACTGGTTGCTGGTCATTTGTTTCCTTTGTATAGTTTTAGGCTGAGGGTTACTTTCTTAACGGCACTATTTTTATCAGAATGACACGCAAACAATTAAGATTAAAATTAAACTCTACATTATCATATCTGTATCTATATATCTATATCTATATCTGTAGTTAAATGATGTGCACAACATGTGGTATAATCCCACAAAAAGATAAACAGATTTCTGGAGCCACTTGTAAGTTATTAACACAAAAAATGCAACTAAATGCAAGATAAAATCTCATTATTTCTTCCTTATTCACTGTACTACAGTCAATTTTTAATGATTGCTTTTAGAGAGAAATTCATCTTATGTTGCTATTTTTATTAATTACGAAAAGGGATCCAGATTCACAAATGCCAGTTGTTACATAAACTCCTTTGAGATTTTGGGTCATTTATTGACAGATATTACAAAAGAAGCATATGCCAGAAATTTTCAGTAAGCTACCATAATTAATTGTGGTGATTTAAGGTGCATGTGCGTGCTACCTGCTGGTAGATTAAACACAGCAACTTACCATGTTAAGCATAACAAATATGTTGAACATGTTTGCAGACAATAATGTGCAGAACTTACAGAAATATCAACTACGCATCTAGTCAACATGTCTTCTAATAATGTCTTCTAGGATGTGTTCTTCTGACCAGTTATCATTTCATTTATTTGCCACATATACAATTATGTGTGGTTTGATGAGCTGTGGAGACAGAGAAATGGAAAATTTATATTCTTTCCAATGTAAGAAAATTATGTAATACATATGTTACCTTCATACATTATTTACATTAGGAGCACTCCAAGAGAAAGAAAAAAAATATTAAGAGAAGAAATGAATAAAGATATTTTTTCTTTTTCCTTCTTCTCAACATCCTGAGCATACCAGATCACGATATTGGTATCAGTGTGGGGGAATAAAACCTGAGGTTATAAAGAGTGCTAAAGTAATGGGCATATATCATCAGATAACATAAAATCCAACTATAACATGCTTTTGGCCATTCATAAAATCTGAAAATGGACGTCATGACTTACGTGAGGTGGGAAGTAGAATGGTTGTGAAAGGAGGAGCAGACTGGTCTGTCAGTAAGGGAGAGGCGGTGACAGAGATCAGGGTTACTGCAGCCTTGAGCAGTGGTAGTGCCACACTCACAGCTCATCCTTGGGTGGCCTGTTGTCAGGCGAGCAGGCTGCCATACATGTAAATTTGAATAAGAAGTTTTCTACTTCTGTTCTTTTCCTGCTGTTTCACTGTGTCTTAAAATTTTCTGCTGTTCCCTTGCAAATACTGTCCTCTTGCTTCCTTTTCTTTCTATGATTTCATCCTGAATGTCTTGAATTTTTACATATAGAAGATTTGTCTATAGGAGGCTACTGATTTTTAGTAGTAGTTCAAAAAAATGTTGGTTATTTTCGGTTTCTTTGATGGTTTTTAATAGAAACCACTTTCTCACATTTAGATAATGAATGATATATCTTGGTATAAAAAAGCTTAAGCCAAGGAATGGACTACATTGGAAAACTGTATTCTTTTAGCCATGTAGTTTTATAGGCAGATTTTCAGTCTCTAAATTTATGCTTGACTTCTCCAGGTGGGAAAAAAAGTGGAAGAATCTGTTTTAAACTCCTGCCTGAGCTCAAGCAGAGGGGGTATACTCAGTCTTTTAAGCATGTAATTTAAATTAATATTCCATTTACTGCAAACAGGCTTGTTGGGAATAAGAACAGTGGTTGTAGGGGAAGTGCCAGAACAGTTCTTGGTTGTACTGCATGTGGTGAGTCCTCCTGCTCAGCTGGGCTTTGACACAGAACAGCAGTCAATGGAGGACGCTTCATTCTGAATAAATACATACTGGCCTTTCCTTTTCACCAAGTGAAAATGATCACCAGCCAGCTCAGATGTGGTGGCATAGATTTTACCATTGCTACAGATTTAAATGGCAATATTTCAAATAATTATTTACTTAATTTAACTATTCCATATAACAAGGTGATGGGGTGGCTGTGTGTGTGCCAGAAAATGCAATGAGTTTGATTAAATGTTTGTGACTCTTTAGGATGGAGGGTGAGTCATTCACTTATAATCAGTACTAAAGGTTCAGTTGAGTCAATGAAAAGACATTTAAAAAAAAATCTGCAAGCACTATTACTTCAGATATATTAAGAGTTTAATTTTTATTTAGCTACCAAATTGTGTTTGTTCTTGAGGATGACTGCTCACTGATAAAGACTAAATACATAATTTCATTACTTATTTTCTGTATGATACCCCACTTCCCTTTCATCATTCCTTTGTATTTTTTGTTAAAATAATAACAAATTATTTTCTAATAATTTTTTTCCTAAAATTATTTTCTAATCAAGGCATGTTAATGAAAGACAAAAAATTACAAGGATCAGTGGGAATAGAAGCATGACAAGAAATGCCAGAACTCTTGCCTTTTGTACTTCCTCCATAGGTGAAGTCAAATCAAACAAACGGGATGGTGTGCCACAATGACTTAGTTTACCCAGTTGTCCAGGTTAAGGTACTTTCTCTGCTTTGGTGGGCAGTGCCATCACTTTGCAAACACAGAAGTGGAGCTACCAAGTGTTCGAGCCATTGTGCAGAATCAAAATGAGTTTCTTTCTAAAGCCTTTGTCCAAATGACACATCACATTCGCCTGTTTAACATCCTAGTCAGAGGATAACTGATCTAGATTGTCTCTTGTTTATGTAGCGTTTGTAATTCAAGTAATAGTAGTGCTTTATAATTAGGGGGTTTGTTCTTTTTTGTTTTCTTATTCATGAAAATTGCTGTTGCTTTGTCTTGTTTGATTACAGTTGCACCTATTTAGAAGTTTGACTATTTGCCTATTACAGGTATAGACAGAAGAAGAGGTTTGTCTGTTTTATTTATTCTTAACGATGAGATTATGTACCTGAAGGGATTCCAGAGTAAAATTTTGAAATTCCGCTTATCCTTTAAATACCTCATATATTCTGTGTAGACAGGATTTAAGCTCTAAGCTGATGAACGAAGTGCTGCTAAAGCCTGTCTGTCAATAAGAGGAGAATCCTAACTCAGAAAGGACATCTTCATATGTGAGGAAACACAGTACGTGCAGTATCCTGTATCTCTTGGTGTAATAATTAAGCTGTTCTCTAAGACTCAGAGCACCAGTAAGACAAAAGGCAAAAATTTTGGAATCTTTCTCTGCTCTCTGAGGTTTTGCACTAAACCTTGTTATTTTCATCAAGACTGAAGATGCTCCCCTTTTTCTGTTTTCTAATAGCAAAATTAACAATGTGTAGAAAATAAATTATTTGATTAACAAATATTCATGTTAACAGTCTGCTGTGAAACTGTTCCTCTCTTAAATGAGACTTCTAGCCAAAATGTAGCATCTGGTAGATAGTTTGTGTTTCTCCACTGGTAAGTGAGCCTCCTCTTCCTTTCGAAAGCCCTGCATTTTGATCTTTTCAGCTCCTAGTGTTTAAAAATGCTAATAATAAAACTCTACCCACTAGAGTCTCAAAAAATACCTAAGCACTGTAAATGAAAACAATATAATTAATGTTCCATCTTCTACTGAAAGTTACATCTGAAGCAAGACTATAAACAAAATTAGTTTTTCTTCTTTATATCTCTCTTTGCAAAGTGGGAAACATAATTATATTTATACTTGAAAAAAAACAAAACTTAATTGCAGTCGATTATTAGATTGGATGAAGCTGGCTATCCTGTCAAAAGAGCCCCTGTCTTTGACTCTGAATTCATAGCTCACTCTTCAAACCTTGTAGGAGCTTGCTGAGTGTATGTTCATTCCCACTTCCAGCAGGTTTCTTTTGATCCCACTGCCAGTCATCCCGTCCTTAACGGCCTTGAACATCATATGCTGCAAAATAAGAAATGCTTCAATGACAATTTCTAGCTAGACTAAACTGGTGAAAAAGAGCTGCCAGATTTGTTTTGTGTTTCCCTGTAAGCTTTGTATTGTTTAAAAGAAATGCAGTACATGACAACATTGAACACCCACTGCTTACCAAAAAATAAATTTTGTTTCCCTTAAAATATTTAAAATTACACATTTATTACTTTCAATTTAGAGATGAGTCTCTAGGAGCTAAGGAAATGGGGTGGATATGCTAACATAATTGTGTGTGTAAATGCATCAGTGTTTCTCATTTGGGTATGTGGGGCCCCTACAATGGGATTTTCTGGTTTATTTTAGAATGGAAATAACACAGTACTCCTCAGAAGCTTTGGGATATGCAAATGTCCTTCTCTGTAATGACACTAGAAAAATAGAATGATTGTGCTGAGAGGAAAATACACTTTTAGATCTGAAGTCAGTCCCAGGAGGGTCCGGTATGATTCCCTAACTTCAGGGTGTGTATATGAAACTTCTACTCTGGGAGTGTGTGTCCTGTCCACAGACATGAGCTGCCTTCAGACGACTGGCAGGACCTGCCACTAGGTCCCTCTTTAAGGGCAGTGTTGGGTGTTCTGGACCTACTGCAGGCACTGTGATTGTTCCTCTGTTGAAAGGCACAGGAACATTTGGTTCTCTGACTGGGAGAAGAAGGTGGCTTCTTTAGAGAAGGGTTGTACACCTTCCTCTCAGTTCGTCAGGAGCAGTCATTTCTAAAATACTGGTTCTCATCAGTTAGTCCTCTATGTAATTCCCGAAAAAATTAAGTTAAAGAGCAAAAAAAAGAGATGTCTACCATAAAGCCTGATCAGACTGGATCCCTAACAGTAAGGAAGCAAAGTGTTTGTGCATTGTTTGACCTCCAACTGACCAACACAGAGTTTCAGCTGCAGCAGAAGGGATGCATCCATGCTCTGACAGGGAAAAGAATGATTAAGGGAGAAAGGATGGCATGGCTGGCAAGTTATTGTTTGATGCTTCCCATGAGTCCATGAACCTAAGGCCTAATTAAACAATGCCTGGTGCATCTTTCTTCCCTCTTGACTGGGACAATATCCTTTTCTGATGTAACAGTAATCCAGCATCAATGAAAGAAAATGTCAGTCACTTTGATGAACTTCCCAGCAGAATTGAACAAACCAGAAGCAAGGATGTTGGGGAGAGAAACTGAACTTTTCATATATTTAGCAGAGCAAGAACAAGTATTTATAGTCGTTCTTTTATTAAAACTGACTTAAAAGATCTATTGAGATTAGTTCAATATAACTTCTTCATTGTTTCACTGAGTGAGACATCAAATATTTTGACTGCAAGAAAAGGCTGATTCTTTAAAGTCTTACTATGGGCAACATCTGTGAGCCAACTTAGTTCTTACTTCTTTCGTACTGACATCTATTCAGCAAAATTTACAGATTTACAACCTGAACTTGAGATAATTACTTGAAAAAGTTATATAAAGACTCATGGCTTATGTCCTTCTGCCTTTCTGGATTGTACCTTGTCTTTTAACTTTTTCAATTATCAATCAGCAGTCTGAGGTCCCGGCCAAACTGCAGTGCACCTCTGCCTCTTTGTTCCATAGCCCTGCACTCTGGAGACACAGCTGAATGCCTTGCAGCTCCCTTCCAGGCTCTGCAGTCCAGGTTTCCTATCCCTTGTGGAGTCAAAGGTCTTGTCCCAAGATAAGATCTCAAGTTATTTACGTGTCCTGAAAATATGAAGGACTTCTGTGTCTGCTAGTTTTATTGTAAGCTTATCTTGCCTCTGTACACCTAATATAACCTTAAATCTTTTGTCAAGTGCCATGCTGAACCTTGAATTCCCTGTCTTTACAGTTCCTTTTCTCTTTTAATTTATTCTCTCTCTCTCTCTCCATCTGCTGATAGTTTCACTTGCTAGATTTCCCATATGAACTGATAATAATAAGGCAATAATACTGTAAAATGCATAAGAAATAGCATCCAACTTGTCTTACTGTAATAATCTTACAGTCTAGTCTGCCTGAAATGAAAGGTGTAATCCAAGTACATATTTGTCTGCAAAAGAAAATGAAAAGGCAGAGATGGCTTCCTCAGCCAAGTTTTTACCCTTTGTAATTTTTCTTAAAAAACACAAAAATTATCTATTACATGACATTTTTAGGAAACAGGAAAAATATATGTTTATTAAAGAACTTAATAGTTGTGTTTCAGTATTCTGTTATCATGTATTTTGCTGGAGCTGTTATTATGGACTCATTGCTTGAAATTTGGAGTGTTTATTAATCTTAGGAAATAGAAGTACATTTCTACCCGTCATGTTTGTGGGAGAAAATTTATGACTTACTGTTGTTTAAGCCTGGCTGGTTACTAAGCACCATGCAATTTCTTGCTCACTCCACACTCCCTCCTCCTCCTGGTGGAATGGGGAAGAGAATCAAAAGGAAAACTTTGTAGGTTGAGATAAAACTAGCTTAATAACTGAAACATAATAACAACAATAATAATAATAATAATAGCAATAATGGCGTTGATTTGAAGAAAAAACCAAAACCGAGACCAAAAACTCATACAGATAAACCCCAAGAAGACCAAGTGAGGCACAATACAGTTGCTCACTACCCGCTAACAGACGGCAAACCCCATTCCCCTGGGCTGTGGTGGGTGGGGTGGAGGAAGTGAGTGAGCAGCTGTCTGGGGTTTAGTTGCAAACTGGGCTTAAAACACAACAGGCCTTTCTGGCACCCGGTGTGGGGCTGATGTGCCAAGCCCTCGAATCCACACAGTCCACTAATCCTAGTTATCCCTCTTCTCCACGTGGTCTGGGGCAGGGCCCTCTAATCTTGATCACAAGATTCCCAACTTCTTTCTCATAGAAGTGGACTAGGACTTCTTTCCATAGAGTCAGTAGAATAATCAGCCCTTCCATTCTCCCTGGGAAACTGTCCACTGGAAGCTGGAGTAACAACTTTCCTTAAAGAACTCCCATTTTTGATTGCTTTTCCCTGCCATTCCCACACCTGTGCCTGTAGGGTCAAGGTATGTCTTCAATCCCACTTCCTCATGTCCTCTCTGTGGCCCCACTTAAACCTCAACATTTGTTCTTAATCATCATCTCTTCCTTTGCTTTCCCCTCTTTTTCCAGCCCTCCTCTTCCTATTTCCTTCCCCTTTGCTCCACTTTCCTTTAATGACGGATTTGCCTGTGCGAATTTATTCCAAAACTAACAGTTAACAGTTTTATGCTAATCAAAATTTTTTGAGCGTTAACTCATTGGAGAGCCAATGTTCATGAACAGATGTCTTTGTGCCTTCTCTGGACAAGTTATTTTTTAATTATTTCATGAAGTTCTCTGTATTTCTTTAATAATTACTGACTTGCATGTAGTTCTGAATAGAGAGCTTTTCATAGAGTACCAGCTTTCCATGTAATACTTCCCACAATGTTAACTTCCTCCATAATGTATCCGATGAATGAGCTGATTAAATAATTTAGTTGCTTCATAAAATCTATTTGTAGAATTGACACAGAGACAATGAGATCTGTTATAGAGCCTTTGGAAAGAACACAGGAACGACAATGAAAGTAGACAGCACTGAGATAAGTAGGATAAAGCTTGATGTTTTGAGATACCTTTTTGGTATTCAATCAAAAAAATTTACAATTACAGGTATCTATTAACACTTGATTTCAGTCTATTTTCTGATTTTCCTTTTTCTTTTTTAATCTTTTTCAGCAGCTTTTGTGTTTTTCAGTAATGTTCTTTGGCATAAAATTGTTTCAGTTGCTGGCTGAGTTTGGAAC
This sequence comes from Machaerirhynchus nigripectus, assembly GCA_013397975.1. NCBI lineage: Eukaryota > Metazoa > Chordata > Aves > Passeriformes > Dicruridae > Machaerirhynchus > Machaerirhynchus nigripectus. The sequence continues at coordinate 1,055,931 of VZRQ01001805.1, forward strand.
ATGTTTGAGATATCATTTCAGTCTACTTAATATTGAGAGCATTTTAGAATATGTACATGCAGTTGAGTTACTACATGGAATACTCCTAAGTATGTTTCACTCCTTTACAACACCTGGGGAAGACCCTACAGCAAATTCCACATTTTCCTCACATGTTAATTTTACAATACCCCATAATTCTAAGACTAAGGCTTGTGTAGTTGACCATGGTGTAGTGTAGGGTAATTTTTTTTTTCCCATACCAATGCAATTTGTAAATTCCTTTCCTCAAGTCATTATTTAAGTTGGAGGGTGAATTTAATCCACGATAACACAGGAATCTTATCTTCCCCAATTTTTGGGTGGTTTTCTTTTAAAATAAATCACTTGGATTTCCTTCAGGTCCTCTGATGAAATATAAAGATCAGCAGTTGCAGCCAACAGCACTGTCAGCTAAACCAAGAAAGTTTGTGTTTTAATCTCTACTTAGCACTAAGTACGTTAAAATAATATATTAAACTGTCATATACTCAAATCCCTAGTTTTTCTAGTCATTAAGATTTTAGTGAAGTCCTATCTTAGATTTTATTTTTGTTCTACTTCTAGAAAGGAATTTCTGCTTCTGGTGATAAGTCACCTTATGGTTTCTATCCAGTATCTTCAGTTCTTCCTCTGTTTTGCACTCTCTCTTTTCTCCCCCATCTATTCCATCATTGTGATTTTGAAGAAAGACAGCTGAGAATTAACAATTCAGCTTGCAGCTTCTTTGGGCATTTTTAAAATTCAGTTTTGTATAAGTTTTGAATAAGTTTGTAATACAGGGGGAGTAGCAAATCAACATGCATAACAAATGGCAGAGGAGAATCTTCTGAACGTTTTCATACCTCTTAGGTAAAGGGCAGTGGTTTTAGGTTACAACCTAAAAGAGTTTTTTAAAAAGGTTATTTTCAGCAAGGATGTATAACAAATGAGTAGGCATTTGTTTGGCAAGCCATTGACTAGCCATGCTTGGTTTTTTATAGTTTTCGAAGGTTCGAGTTAAGAGGCACTTTTCAATGACACAATAAATTTACGTGATGCAACTTTGAGCCCTTTGTATCTGAAGACTTACTGCAATGCCAGTCCAGTGAAGACATTCAATCTGTTTGAGGAAGAAGACATAATTGCCCCATTGCCAGAAAAACAGCAGCCTCCTTCAGGCTTAGAATGATATGTGGCAGTGGTGTAGGGTGCCTTAGTGTATTTTTAGTTGTGATTAATGGAAGGTATAATTCCAAGACCCTAAAAAATCAATGGAACTTTTGGATTAAGTTTTACTTGTAATACATTTTATAATTAATATGTCCTGCTGGGGATGGTACTGTCCTGTGTCTTTATTTTCTTTCTGAAAGCTTTACCAAAAAAACCCCCAAAACAACATATTATTTGTTAAGCAGAATTCTTGACTGCCTGTATTGATTTGAACATAAAGATTATGAATACCTTAAATGCTGCAAAAAGGAGGAAAGGCAGAGACACGCAATTCTGAAGGCTAGTTCTATTTGTCCTGTATGATACAAACCAATATAATTATATTCTATTGTCAAAGTGTCATTGTGCTCATATTCCCAAAGAGATCCAGTAGCATTATGGGCATAGCTCTTTTCATAGTGTTACAGAACGTCCTATTGATCACTTAAACTTCGCAAAGAATATGGAAAAGCTCTCTTAAATTGCGTAGATCTTGTGTTTCCCCTCTGCAAAAATGACTTTTGTTCTGCAAGATTAGTTAACAAAATAAGGTCTCTGATTTAGTTGCATGTGTTAGTTTTAAATTTGTCCTACAACTTCAGGAATTCTGTACATGACTTGACTCGCATAATGGCACATGATTTTTCATACCATCGTTTAAAACATTTTTATAAAACTATTTCTCATACTAAATATGAGGCAGAAAATAGAGTTGCCGGGTATTATTACTATAACAGATAATTCAAGGTGTTGAGCAGTGCGAGTAAATCATATGTGAATCTGTTCTGTACTGGTTATCAGGTATTTTTGGTAATAAAGTGGCAGCAGGTGTGTTAAATAGAAATTAGCTTAGTTGGAATGGGTTATACACGGTGTGAAAACTGGCTAGAAAACAAGGATTCCCACTGCTGTAGAAATTTTGTGATGTTGTGGATTTGTTTGTTCCATGAAACAGAAACAAGGCCTTACCAAAAAAATGAAGGGATTGAAAGGAGCTTTTGCCTCAGAAGAGCAGAGAGAAGGGTCCTGGCAGAGTACCTAACAGCACTGAAGTCTGTGCTGTACTCGTAAATATGTATCGATGAGGAAAAATTAGTTCAGCACTGGATACTGTCCTTAATTGTGTCCTCTGTTTAAGTAAGCTTCCAAAGGAATTCGTACTTTCTAACAAAATATGTTTTTCATAAAATTCCCAGCTAGCTCTAATGAGTGTTGCAGTGAGTACCAGAACAGCATTGCTGACAGGAAAGCAAATGTTTTCTGTATAATATGGATTCCCAGTGTTACACTGCTCTGGGGTAAAAGTGGAAGATATGCAATGTAGGTCAGCATGGCATCAATTCTAGAAAGTTAAAATATAGATACTTCCTCTCAAATCAATCAAAGCATCTGTCAATCTTCACAAATTAGAAAAAATGTGGATATGTGAAACTATTTTGCACTTCACAAAATAATCACTGCTTTTTTTTGTGGTTCTTAATAGCTCTCATACAAAAAAATATAAAAAATCGTAGGTGAACATAAAACTTGCTCAGTGACTAGACTATAAAAAGTTATATGTTTATATTTTTAATATTGCATGCATTAGTCAAAGTATCAGATCAGAAACTTGGTTTGAATTTTAGAAAGAGTGAATCTTTTTAACATTGTCATATGGTGGAAAATCCCAAGTATTTCCTTTTCATCTTTCACTGATGCTAAGTACAAAATGTGAGTTGTCTGTCACTACAGAAGTGAAGGCACATTCCAGTACAATTCCATGCCCTATTAACATAGATATATTTCTGGGATCCTGACTAGAAAGACTCTGACTCATCTCTCTCTGTGTACTACCCAATTTTCTTTCTGACTCATGGAGCACGTACTAGGCACTTAGATTTTATATCACTTCCTGTGTGTTTGGACTTTTTTTGTTTTATTTTTTTCTTTGGTTTTTTTTTTTGCAAATTACTTTTCCTATTTTTTTTCATCCTGATTTGCACCTTAATTGCCAAGTCTTCTTTGTTTTCTAGATATATTAGTATTTAATTCTGGCTTATTTGTTTGAAATAATGGCATGTACTTAAAGTAAGCATCAATCTCTCTTAAAGAAGATTTAAGACAGATATATGTGAAAGAATCTTGTGAGTTTAAATGTATTTTCCTCTTTCACTTTGTGTTATACATTTCATCTTTACTCTGACTGGCTTTTTACAGTTTTATGGTCTTTTTTTAATTATTATTTTTGGTATTTGAACTAACCAGAGCCGTTGTTTCATTTCAGTTTGGAAGACGTTACATTGAAGACCTTTTTAATGATTTTCGAGATGGGCGAAGACTTCTGGAGCTCCTGGAATGCCTTACAGGCCAAAAACTTGTATGTATTTTTTAACACATTTACTGTATTTTGAGGTCTTAATGTTGTGATAATTGTAGTAGATGATATTCACTAACTTCGGCCACTGATGAGGACCTGTGGAAACTATTGTTAGGGGTCTGAATAGTTTTCAGTTTCATTTGAAATTGAGGAAACATTGTGACTGAGAGCTGTATTAGGCACTAACATTTTGCTAGGCATATACTTGAAATGAAAATATTCTACTTTGTTGTATGCACTTACTAATTGTGGCACAGAGAAACAAAACTGAGGCAGAGTTTGTTTAGACATCTAGATTTTAGCTGGAATAGAATTCAATGTGTACAATTAGAATTTTTTCTAATGTCATACATAAGGTGCATCTACTGGAAGTGTACTTGTCTGAAAAGAGAACTGCTTGCTCTTATTGACCTGGAAATTCTAAAGTGACAGCCACACATATTTTTTAATGTCTTCTCTTGTGTTCCTGGTTTGACTTTGTAAGTTTGGCATCTTTTCCTGAAACTTTCTCGTAAGAAGGCTGGGAGATTGAGAATCAAAATCCAGAGATAATATACTTGTACATAAATATTAAACAAACTGGTGCTTATCTGTTTAGTTGCCATAGCAATGTTCCTAAATTGTGACATGCAGAAGACAACTAATCAAGATAAAAAGAATCTGGAATTATCTAATTTTATATGCATTTCAATGATTCCTTCCCTGCAAAGTGTCAAGGTAACAAATTACCTTCTAACTGTGGACCCAGTTTGTTTCACAATTGACTTTTTTCATGTTGGGAAGCTGCATAAGCCCAGTGTACGTTAACACGTCAATAGAAAACTACAGATGTAATATAAGCTTTGTCTTACATGTAGTGTACTCTAGGTTCTGATTTTGGACAGTCAAATTTGGTTTTCTTCCTTTGTAGGCAAAAGAAAAGGGCTCCACAAGAGTTCATGCTCTGAACAATGTTAACAAAGCTATCCACGTTTTGCAGAGAAATAATGTAAGTATTCAGCCAGACCGGCTCAGAACAGCCTGTAGACAGCACACAAAATGCTTCTTTGGTGTTGAATCAAACACCTTTGGTCTATCATGTAAAAGTACTGGAGTCAAAGTAGTTTCATCAATGTGATTTTTTTTTGGATACTTTGTCATTCAGCATCAGGGTAAGTTGTGTTTTAAGGAGTTTAAAATGCTCTTGCAGCAAATTTTGGATGATGCATCTATAACGGATGCTGTCTGAAGACAGATCAACCTGCGTGATTTCATTCTAATGAGTGTTGTTTAAAATAAATTTTTAAAAGTTAAATACAAGAAGTCATCCGTAGCTGGTTACAAGATAGTGCCTATCAAAATATTTACTCACAATCTGAAAATTATGAAGTCTGAAAACCCAAGGCTTTGCCTACAATAATTTTTTCTTTCAAGTTTCAAAGGCATCAGTCCCTCATGTTTCAAAACACTAATCATATCAACATCACTTTCAATTATTTTTTGTAAAGATTGATTTTTCAAGCCAGTATCCTGTGCATCATTCTTGAGTAAATATTCTCATACAATCTTCCTTATGCAGGCATTCTAATGGACCCATAATTTTAGCAGACATTTCCTCTGGCCAACTAATTTTATCATAACTCTCCTCAGGAATAAATTCAAATAAACTATAAAACTTGCTTAAACTTAACAGTAAGAGGTGACAGAGCAAAGATAATGTATTCTGTGCTGTATATTGTATTGGATTTCTTGATAGCTGCAGGAGGTCACTAATTCAGCACTTGAGTTCAAGTGCTGAAAAAAGTTATTGATTTTATAAATCTGAAGTAATCCATCTAAAGATCTGTACATAAATGAAAGTGACCTTATAAGATTGACATAAAGACCTCCAGCTTGATTTTTCTTTTTATTTAATGGAATTTAATGTAAATAAATAGAAGAAAAAGCTTCTAATTTTTCAAAATCTGCAATATTTGACATTATTGGAGAAAAAGTCATCAATACATAATTTCACAGTATACAAGAAGGTTTTGATTGCATACCTGGTAACAAATGATCACAGAAAATGTTTTTTGAAATATTCAGTACCAGTCAGCTGAATCCACTGGTGTGCTTTTCCATTCAGTTTTCAGAACACAGTAATAGTCCCTTTCAAATCTGGGAAGAAAGCAGAGTATTCCAATTTTAGAAGATAGAAGAAAAAACATTGTTTTAGAAAGTGAGGTGGTCATCCAGTGGCCATCATACTCATGTACTGAAAACTTGTCAACTATATAAAAATTAGTATTGTATATATAGAGATACACTGTATATTGTCAATATGAAGTCGAAAGACCTGCCTCTGAAATAGTTTCCTTAACCTTCAACAATTTGATGAGTGATTTCTGTGGGACTTCAGGAATGCAAAACCAATGGTTCTAAAGTGAATTAAAGCCTGTGAGTAGTAGAGATTTTTCTGCTGGTATGTTCCATCTTTGCTGTGGGGTTCTGTAGTCATCTGGGTGCTAACACTGAAAAATGCTGCTGCTTCCAGCCAATCCATTTCACAGATTTTTTTGTTCCCATAGAAAAGCAAGAGTGTTGAGGGGGGAGCAGTGGGGGATTGCCCCAGTACAGGCTTAGACCTCCCTGTGGCAAACTGGGCAGTGTTCCTCTGCTTCGGTAAAACAGACATGGGCCCTGTGGATCCAGTCTTCCACTTCCAAAAATGGATGGAGGATTTACCTGTAGAATATGCAGGCAGTGCCCATATAAACTTTGTAGGGTGTCACTTGCTGCATGGGACTCCATTTTAAATTTAGCATATAAAGGCTAAGTTCTGTTTGGGAAATGTTCCAAGGCATTGTTGGTTAGAATAAATTGCCAGTCTCATATAGTTGTAGTACAAATTGTGGAATTCTTAAAGAAAAGAGCTCTTTGAGAGTTTCAGAGTTTTTGATAAAATATCTACTTTGTGGTTTGTAAAAATGACCTATACATAGAAGCATTTAAAAAACCCAAAAATGAAAACAAAGCAGCTTGTTTTGAGCGTGCAAAACTGCAGTCAATTTGCAGATGTAACTTCAAATAACTTCAGAAGCGCAGTAGAGATGTGCAGAATGTAGTTTGTGAAGGAATGGGATACTTTGCCATAAAAAAAAATTAGTTCCAACCATGAAAAATTGTGTCTATGAAAGAGCAATGATACCAATTTTACAGTCATAGTTTTATCCAAATATGCAGGACAGCCTATAGTCTTGCATTCATAACCCTGAATTTGGCTTCCTTATTCAGACAGCATAGAAAATGGGGGAGGGTGGAGTGTCATTGCACATGTGGAGGAAAGAATATTCCCAGGTGGTAAATACTGATGCAATATGAAATTGCAAATGCATGATATAATTATGGAAAACAGAATTACTGGATGACCTATTGGGGAAAAGACTTGCTTAGATCACAATCACTGCTTTATCTGTATGCCAGAACACATCCTGTGTATTTCCTTATACATTATAGAATTTAATTAAGGAAAAGTAAGTTCTATTTTAATCTAAATATGTAATGCCTTGGGTTTTTAGGTTCTTACAGTGTTTAGATGTGTGTGTGTTACTTCCAGAAAACTGTATTATGTAAGGTAGTCTAAAGCAGAGTACAGGAGTTTTTCTGTGTAATTTGTAATTGTAAAAGCTTAATATAAAAGATACTTGAGTTATTACAACATTGCTTTTAATTTTATGTTTCACAACATGCTATAACTGGAATAATTGGAACTCCAGATCACTGCTGGTTTTTTCCAGAACATTAATTGTGCCGTTTATAAAATGTAATTTGTATGTTTATGTAACAACAGAAACCAAATGGGAGATTTACCTTAGCCTATGCCTTCATCTCCCTCCAACCTCTTATGCTTGTTATTAATATTTTACAATTATTTTTTTGTTTCTATGACAGGTTGATTTGGTAAATATAGGGAGCTCAGACATTGTGGATGGAAATCATAAGCTGACCCTTGGTTTGATCTGGAATATAATCCTCCACTGGCAGGTGAGTGGCACTGCTCCTTACTTTCCCTTCAATACCTTTATTCCACTGATCTTTCTCCCATTATTATCCAGCAACAACCCAGAAAGTAAACATGGACATTGCAACGTGCTAAATCAGCAAGTATTGTGGCAGTCAGTTTACATATTATCGAGGATATTGAGAGGATTAAAAAGATAAAATAGTTTTTACAGCAATGGAGAAACTTTTTTGACTGTAATATCAGTCAGATATTGCAGGATGATTGTATATAACAGTTATCCTAACAAAAATGGATAGACAAAGCCAATGTGGATATATAGTTCTCACAGTCACTTTTCTTTTTAGCATCTTAGAAAGAGTGACTTTTATATTTTAATGAAATAATCACTTCTGTTGCTTTTTGCTGCTGACCCATCCTGCCAAGATCTATTTTTAGAACACTAAAAAGCTGCTAGACTGCCTATTTATTGAAGCAGATGTGGCTCATTTAGCATCTTTTCTCTTTAGAGAGAAAGGGGTGTTTGTGATATGGGTCTAATAAAAACCAGCATGGTAGATGAGGACACTTAAGCAAAAAAAAATTCTGAGATGGCAGTAAAATCAAAATTCAAAAAGATTTAGCATCTAGGTGCTCTGAATCCATGTGTTTGTATGAATCGGGGCTAAGAGTCTATCCATTAATGTGGACTGTGTTCCCCAAGCAATAACCCACAAGTTTTTCATAGAATAACAAGAAAAGGTGGTGGGAAACAAAGCTTAGAAGACTTTAAAAACTGAACACTCCTATCAAAAATCAGATATGTGTCATTCATCCCAGCAGGGAACATTTTTATTCTGATGTTATAGAACAACAGCAACAGAGAAAAGCTGCAGATAGTTAACTCACTTCATCCCTTGTCTCCCATTTCAATATTCCTAGTTTAATTGCATAAAATTGTTCTTAATAACGTATTAAGAACAGATGGACTATGATACCTAGCTATGCAACTTCTACCAATAATCCTTGAATCACTGTGTTTTAATTTGTATAAATTATGGACTGAGATGACTATTTGTGTTCAAATATTTTGTTTCTCCATATTTTATCCTGAAGCAAAGTGTTAAAAAGGTGTGCCTCAGTATTAGCTATGTACTTACTAATTTCATTTCAGTTGTTCCCTCTTAACACGTACTTGCACAGACACTCAGAAGACACAGGTTCTGCTGTAGCCTGATGAGCTTTTTGGCAGCAGCCATGTCAAAAACCAAAACCCCTTTGTTTGCAATGCAAAAGTGATTCTTTTCAAGCTTCATCTTGAGCCTAGTGATAACTGTGATGGCAGCTGCAATGGTACCCGTGGCTTCAGCTTGGACTACCCAGGGATGAAAAGTCCAAGGATCATATTTACAATGCAGTGATTAAAAGTGTGACTCTTTGTCAGCATAATGATTCAGTCCATGTTTAGTCTGTACTTGGAGTTCTGTGGTGCCTTAAGGATCTAGAAATAAAACAACGCACTTTGGAGACAATATTAGTGTAGGAGGTAACATAAAAGCTGGTCTTTAATTGGAGGCCTCCAGGGGCAAGTATGGAAAAATGCCCATCCCATATAGGGTGAATACAGTTTTATAAGTTTAGCAAATTAGCATAATTGACAGGAATTCCCAATTAGAAGCACAAGTAACAAGGTCATTCCCTCCCTTGGTCCCACCCTTTTCTGGACTCCCCCACTTTAGATGCTGACTAAACTTTGTTTACGGGGAAGTGTCTCAAGATGCTGTTTTAACCTTGGTTCCCAGAGGATTTAACCTTGGTCCCCAGATTAGGACTGGGGCCTTTAGGAATGTATTTTGTCTTTCTGTCTAACAGAGAAGGTGAAATGCTAGCTATGAATCTATGTAGTTATACAATAATAAGCTACAGAGCTACAAATATATAAGAATACGTAAAAGCAAAAAGGCAAAAATCAGTTTGACATCACTTTGTTTTAGTTTGTTCTAGTCATGAACTACTGAAAGTGATCTGCATCTTCTGGACTTTTCTTTTTATTCAAATTTTTGTAAATAAGATTCCAATTTGTCTAGAATTCAATTTTAGGTTTTTTTTCTCAAGAGCAGCTAAAACCTGATTGGCAAAAAGAAGCTATTACTAAATAATAACCCTGTTGCTGTTGCTTAATGATGAATAATTTAAAAAAAATAAGATAATGACAGATTTATATTTGGGCTTTTCTCCTTAAAAAAACTTAAAACACTCGGGAGCCATTCATTTGCTGCCTATTTCCCTCAAAGTATTAAAAGCGTTCAAAGTAAATTTCCTTATTTACAGCTCTATGGAGAAAGTCTTTGTTATTTCCCAGATTTTCTTTCAAGTCTTGAAGTTAATTGCATGATCTAGAATATGTTTGTGATTGTTCTGCCCTGTTTATAGGTAGGTATGATTTTGAATTACTGACAGCACTTGTGGTGAAACATGGCTCGAAATGTCTTAAGAAATTCTTCTTCCTGTTGGTTCCAGTTTGCCTGTCACAGACTGTGCCTGGCAAGGAGCAGCTGGAAACACGATAAGTTGTTCATACAGAGTCAGGGCCACCAAACTTATCTGCCAGTTGTCTACAGCTGGGTAAATACCAACACTACTATATTTATTTGTAGTCCTTGAAAAGGCCTAAAAACAAATAAATAGGAATACACAGGCTGCTTGATTTAGTGCATACTTGTGTAGTTTGTGTTTGTTGGTGCAATCCTGCTTTTGCAGATCCTGAGAAGAGACACTTAGAGGAATTTTATCTGTCTACATCTAAAACAAAAGGCAAAAACAACAAAAAAAGATAAGAGATTATTGTTTGTGTGAATGCTTGTGTTGTAGATGAATGGGCAAGAAGCGTTTACAGTTTCACATCCTGCAGCCAGGACCACGTAGGGACACACCTGTACATACATATGATGACATGACGGTCTCTGACAAAAATGTTGTTCTCTTGGTGTAAAAATAATAGGAAAAAAAAAGAGATGGTAGAAGAAAGGTGCATGAAAGGGATAATGTCAGTACCAATCCAAATGGATATCAGCAATCCCACTGAGGAGAGGCAGTGGTAGAGGTGGTAGAGACACTGCAGCAGACAGGACTTGACGCATTGTTGCCACTCTCATCTCTGTGCACTGGAAATATCATGGCTTTCTGTATCCCCTGTGGGGATTGTGTCCTTTCTTATCTAGCCTGGTTTTTTTCAGATTATTATTAAAAGTTTCCCCAAAGTTGAACCATCTTTCTGAGCTGAGCACCTGCTGCCAAAGCCCTTTATGGTACTGAATCCATCAGACTCTATTTCCTTGAAGCTGCTGCCCTCTTTCTCTCAGCTCTGTGATCCCAGCCTCACTGCAGCATTTACATTTAAGTAAAAACAGAGCAAAACTGTTAATTTCTGAAGTGCTATATTTTACAAACTCCCCTAGGAGTGGGAAAAACATTCTATATGGCAGTGTGTAAATTGTTTTGTTATGTTTCTAACAGTGAACTTATTTTCCTGTAAAGCATGAAAGAAAATCTGTAGCAAAAATCTTTGGTCCAGATCTTGACTTTCTCTGGGAAAAATCACAAAAGAATACATATATACATAAGGAAAATATTTCAAAGGGGAGCATTCAATAGCCTTGCAGCCTCATTTGGAGACTTAGTAAAAGCAACAGCGTTATTGTGCACATCAGTATTTTAATGCAAACTACCATTTCACTTAATTTTGATTTTCAGTTATAGAAATGAAATGCTTCTGTCACTCCACCTTGAATCAATGAACAAAGAATACCCTTTACTTTGATAGGTGTCTTGAATATCTATGAAAAAGTGCTTAAAAGCATTCTTTCAAATATACTTGGAAAGAGTTTTGTGGTTCTAGCTATAAAAATTTAATCTATGCAGTCAGAATACCTGAAATGCAGCAAGTAAAAAATACTAAGTTATTCGGTCGGGAAGATGTAAGGTTCCTCTTTTATTAAGAAAAATGAAAAAAATCTTGCTTTCGGAAGAGTTTTCTTTTTAAATGATCTTCTTCCCTCCCTCTCTTCTAGGGTCTGGCACCCTGAAGCCAAGTGCCAAACTTACAAAATCTTAACATGCCTGAGTGTTGGTTTTAGGTGAAAGAGATACAGTTTGAGCCTGAGATCATGCTGTGTTCCTTGTCATCTTACACACACAACAACACATGCCCAGATTCCAGGACATGGTCCTGCAGTGGGAAGATCAAAGGTCCACTGCTGCTTTGGGCCACGGCTGGCTGTGCTGCTTTTGGCCTCTTTCTTCGTGTGGTGACAAGAAAAGCAGAGCTCCCATTCTGTCCACAGATTTCCTTTTGGCAGCCTGGCATTTCAGAAACCATCTTGGTGATGACTGTATTGTCCTTTCCCCCCCTTCTATCAAAATTTAATCTTTCCTTATTACCATAGCATATGTCCATTCCCAAGGAAGAGCAAGTATATCTGTTCTGTGGCAGTCAGAGTTTCCTACACCTGAAAGCTTTGTGTCCTGCCAGGATACACTGCATTAGAAAGGAGAGGTAACAAAGAAATGAGTATCAGAGGTCAACTCATCACCTGACAGCACGAGGCAGAGACACTTTGAAATAGCTGTAGCTTTTGAGCCTGGATGCTGAGGGAGTTTATCTACCTGAAAGCTCTTCAGGCTGACACGAACACATCTCTGTGTGCCACTTTCCCAGCAGCACGTCTTAGGCGAGCAGCCTTCAGAAAGCTTCCGTCTCACCAAATGTCAGCCAGCACTTCTGAGCTCAGGCACTGATCTTGCTTCAGGACCCAGCCATCCTGCAGACAGTGTGCTGCTGTGCCTGCACTGGTGTGGCATAGCATGGTGCTGCCAAGGTGCCAGGTGGGCTGGGATGACAATGCCCCTCAGGACACTCGGGAGGACAAGGTGGCTCCAGTTGTAGAGGTGGAGTTATCCACCAATTCTTACTGAACAGGAAGTGGCCTCAGCATTCAGGATGCTTATACTCTGTTATTTAATGTCTGACTTTCCCTAGGAGGCAGCAAAAAATCACAAATTTAACAGTCGTCTTCACTGGTGCACAGAAATGTAGGAAAAAGAGAGCAAAACTTTATTTATTGTAAGCATATTTAACTCAACAAGGTGAGATTGAAACAGTTTTATAGTCATGTACTGAAAAGTAAAAATAAATGCTGGGTTTGGATTCATCTTTTAGATCTAAAGGAAAACAATTGCCTGGGTTCTTCTGAATAATTGCTTTCCGGATGGCCCATTTTTTTTCTAATTTTGTCTAATCTTCTCTGTTCATGGACATAGCTCCTTTCTCTTTTATATCAAACACATAATAATTTCTGTATGTTATGAACCTTTATATTTCTAAATATGGTGTTCCTGCATTCATTCAGCTATCCTTTAATGCAAATGTGTGTTGTATTTTCCAAAAGTTACAGTTTGCTTATAATATTCAGAAAAATCTTCATTTGTAAATACAAGCATATGGTAAAACCCACAATGAACAATGAAATCTTAGCTCGGACAAGTCTTTTTAAGTATAACTTTGGTATTTTCTAGTCTTTCATACTGTTTAAGTTTGGTGCAATAGATGCTAATTCCAAAACTCTTCTTCTTTTTAACATCCAGATTAATGAAAAAAACAGCATTTAATATTTTTATTGTAGNGCTTCTTTTTAGTTTTTCATTAATCTTCTTCCAGATTAATGAAAAAACCAGCATTTAATATTTTTATTGTAGCAAAGGGTTTTTTTTGCCTGGGAATTCAGAGACAAAATCTCAGCCTCTTGCTACATTATGTAAATCTGCTTTGGCATCTCTCAATAATGAAGACACTAAAAATACTGACAAGAAATTCCAAATACCCACTCAGACATATGAGCAAAAATAAAGAATGTATTTCCTAATTCTCTTACACTTTATTTTCTGTCTCCTGACAGAAATGGAGGCAAGTATAAAAAGTTTCTATCCTTATCTGACAGCATATATATTGATTTTCATTGGTGCACATTACAGTCTAAGAATAAAGTCAGGAACGCATCCCATGAAATCTAGAGAGGATAAATTTCTCCTCCCATCTTAGAAACTCATAACATGTAAAGTAAAGTTTATACCTAAGTCTCAAAACGAAAATTAAAGGCACTGTTACTCCTTGGGCATCTGAGATGCAAACCCAAGGTATTGTTCAGTAATTCATATCTTCACAGAATCAAATGATTGAATTAATTGCTGTGAAACTAGTGGGCAACTTACCGTGCTCAACAGCAAAAGGTTATTTCTGTTTTTTCTGCAATATCACGGTAATTAATTTTTGTTGTTGTTGTTGACTGTTCTTTCAGATTGCTGCTTCTGCATATTATCTTACAATTTTTACAGTTCTAAAGTGGTCTGCCCTTTATCATAAAGTAGCTTCTGCCCTCAATGTTGTTCTTTGACTAACTGATACTGGCTGCAGAGCAATTCAAGGGGAAAATGATAATGAAATGCAATATTCCCTAAGTGAATAAGCATCAATAAGCAACTTTATAGTTAAATTATATCTTAGCAAATATTTTAAAAGAAATGATATTCTAAAAGATATATGGAGAAAGCAATGATTTAAAAGGTGTTACCATACTGGAAAATAATTCTTAATAGAAGTTTTATGTGCTCTTTCACTGGTAAAGAAATTGATTGGAAATAAAAAATCTACTTTATTATTATTATCTACTGCATTATGTCAAACTCCAGGATAATATTTATAAAAGCTATATTATATTATAGAAAATAATAACTGTAGATTGGTAAACTCTTGCTAGTGAAAAAGGAATATTAACTTCATTAAACCAATAAAATTGAAACATATAAAATACTCTTTTAATGCATACAATGAAATCGACTTTTCATCCAAGTGCATGCGTGCAAATATAGTTTGCACTTTTAAGTCAAAAGCATTATCTACTGTGCATTGAGAACATTTATTTTGCCTCAGTACTATTTCAACTCCATCAATGAGAGAAGAATGCTTTTCATCATTTTATCAACTTTTGCTGTAATATATCACATTAACTAAGGATCTGTTTCCAGATCAAAGAAAACCACAAGGAGAAATAATTTGAATGAACTCGCTTCCCACAAGTGGGCTAACAAACGTGCCTTCTCTGTCCCTGCTTCACCTGTGGCTCAGGGATGAATGCATTCAGTGCATGTCAAAGCCATTTTCTTTAAGCATTCAGAATTGATTGCTGTCATTATATTGTGAAAACGAGTGTGCTCTTTAATTACCTAGGAGTTTTTCTTTAAGGTTGTAATCTAGGCAACTGAAGGTTCTTCTTGTCAAGAAAAGAAATAGTCAGCTTTTAATAAGTTCAGTCATTGATCAAATTCTGCCTTTTGTTGCAGGTCAAAGATGTAATGAAAAACATCATGGCTGGACTGCAGCAGACAAACAGTGAGATGATTCTGCTGAGCTGGGTCCGTCAATCGACTCGCAATTACCCACAGGTCAACGTTACCAATTTCACCACTAGCTGGTCTGATGGATTGGCTTTCAACGCTCTCCTCCACAGCCACAGGTAGGAAAAGTGGCTTTTCACTGTTTCAGTGAGCTTGTGACAGATGGCTGTAACAGGCTTTAGGATGGTGTATCTGTTATGAGGGGGGTTTAGCTTCTTCTGCGGGTGCTTCAGCATTCTTTTAAATGACTGACTGTTTGCTTTAACCTGGGTGCTGCGTTTTGTGTCATACTAAATCGTCTCGTGGAGGGAGAGCTTTTCACAGCACAACCAAATATACACAGCTCAGATCCTTTTCTGGAATTTCAGTGTGTATACCAAGTAGATACTCTCAAGGAGTACAGGCTTGGAAACTTTTGAGAAGAGCAAGGAGTAGATCCAGAACTAAGCCTTTGAGGTTGTCCTAGAGGGAGAAGGAGATTTTCCTCTGTTAGTCTTAGAGGGGGGAAACTGTTGAAAGCCTCTATCAGCTGCTGAATTGAAAGTACGGATTTGGCTCACAAGGACACAGCTGGAGAAGGTAGCCTTTGTTTTCAAAACCTTTCATGTTTTTCCACCAGCTGATTTGAGTTCTTAGCCTCTCTCAGAAGTTGCCTTCTTCTAGTCTATGCTGTACAAAACTCTACCTCTAGAGATTCAGAGTTCTTTGAGGGTTCTGTGTACGTGGCTGAAGGAAGATGTGCTAGTCAGTCTATCTAAAAGGCCCAGTTCTTTGCCACTGCTGCTTCTAAAGTGTTGCTTTTTCCAATGTAATTAGCCTCCCAACCTCTCTTTTCCCACTACTATACTTCTCTCTTATAGGGGACTGTTCTGCAAGATGTCTGACTGCTCAGATTAGGGAGTTGAACTTTTTAACCATGTAGTGGTTTAAACACCATCCAGAAATCAAACTCTACAAAAGCCATTCCCTTCCCTCTTCCCCCTCTGTCAAGGGAAGAACAAAAGCAGAGACTTTGAGTTGATCACAATTTATTGAAAGGAAACAGCAATGGAATAAGAAATGCACAGCAACACCAGCAATATTAATAACAGAAGTATGCAGAAAGAGCAGGTGTTTTTCTCACAAAAAGATGGTCACCCCCTCGACTTAGTTCAGTGTGACAGCCGGGACAAGAAGAAGATGATGGATGCTCCCTGCACGTGACACCCATGTGGCTTCCCCAGACAAAGAAAAGAAGGTGACTGCTCCCACATGCTGCTCCTTGTGGCAGCTGGGAACGAAGGCAAGATGGTGCAGGGGCTCTCAAATCCCAAGACAATGGGAAACACTGACAAACAACCCCACCGTGTGGGGAATCATTGTAGAATAGGTTTCAAGCATGCCAACCACGTTCCATCCAGGGAGCAGCAACTGTATTTTTTCCCTACAATTTCCATACCATTGTAAACTCTGTTAGAATGTAACTATAACTTCTCAGTTTCCCCTGATTTTTACCCTCAGTCGTCTTTCCATAATGTCTTTCCACCCAGAGACAGTATCAGACTGCCTGTTTCCTCATCAGGGTGTCTGATACTCACATATTCAGATTGCGTGCTCTGCAGGACCATGTAATATCTGGTGTCTGAAATCAGTAATCAGAAATCCCTTTTTGTCCTTCTCTGTAGGAACAGCTTCAGGAGTCTGAACAGAGGAACTTACTCAGGATCAGTCCCTGGCTGGGGTGTGCAGTTGCCAGTAAACCACACTGGGATTGTCTAGACAAATCTCTGTGTTGTATGTCAGACTTTAGCACTGCTGTGTTCAGTTCAGTGCAAAGTTCACCAGATGAGCATTCATTTCCTGCTTACCGGAATTTATGCCCTTTATTCAGGTTTTGTAATTCAGGGCTGCAAAACTTAAGCCTGCTTTTACTCTTCCTCTGTCTGCTGCCATAAATCTTGCATAGCTTTCTGCACAGTGAGCCTATTTTCAATAGAAGTGAAGAATTGCTCCACAGAAGTCTTGTCTCTTGCCCAGTACTTACTGCACTTATCTGGGAAATGGCAAGTGCTCAGTCAGATTCCCGGAGGCAAGTCTCCAAGACACACCAGTCACCTTCTGGACTTCAATCACTAAGTTCCTCTGCAAAAGTTTCATTTCCTCACTTGCTCCAAAGCCCTGATGCAGTCATTTTTAAGATGAACCAATTATGTTGGATTTTTGTTAACTTTGCACTTCTTGTTCAGTTTGTGGGAACACTGAATTGTCCTTCAAGATTCCAGATGGAATCAATTAAATAGGTAGGCTAAGACATTCGGTGTTCAAGAGCTCCTAACTCTATCCTATAATAATAAAAATCCTTCTCTAAGGAGCCTAATTTGGTCAGTCTAAGATGCAGGTACATTACAGACCTGTTGGGTCACAGAGTGTCTTGGATTTAGTGCCTAAAGAAGAAAGGTTGAATGTACACCAAAGAAAAGTTGTCCAAGAGCGATTTACATGAATTCTCAGAGAAACCTGGTGTCTCATACATTCTACACTTCATAAGTATTTTGTGATTTACTTACATAGAATGATGAGCGTTCTGATGACAAACGCTTTGAATTTAGCTCCTCTGTTTTCCCTGTTCTTTTTTCAGTGTTTTTTTCCAGAATTCCCTGTTTCTCCAGTTTTCCTGTTCCACTTCTTTCTTGTTTATTTCCTTGTTGTCCATAAAGTTTCATCAAGATGTTCTACTCCTTTTTCCTTTCATCCTCTGACTTTATTCCTCTGCATTGTCAGGAATGGAAGCAGAGTTAGTCATAAGAAAGGATTACGATCAGGTACGATAATTAACTCGCAGAGTCAACCTGGTGCCAGGTGTGTGTACTTTTTGCCAATTTCAGCAGTATTCCTACACTGCTACAAAAACCCAACTGAGAACAAACCACAAAACCTCCAAAACCCAACAGAAAACCCCAAACAACAAAGATCTCTCCAAAACTGAAAGAACGATGCTACTCAAATTTTCTTCCGTAGTATTTAGACTCTCTGTAAGTGAGGGTAGATTTCATGGTAGCATTAAAACTATCTCTTTTTCAAAGCAATCCCTTTCCTTTATGGATGGTGATATTTTCATTTCTCTTATGTAACGTTTTCAGCGATGAACAAGTAGCTTTTTGTTTTAGTTTGTAGTTGGTTTTTTGTTTTTTTTTTAATGGTTCAGACAGTAATGTGAAATTTGCATCTGGGTGAATTTTCTAAGCACCTCCTTAAAGGGACTGAGATAAAGTCTGAATGTCTGAATGTCTGAGACTTTAATGAAGCCCTAACCACAAAGTATACTGTGAGGGCCGTGGGAAGCTTTATTTGTCATAGTCTTTTAACCCACCAATCCCTTGCTTTCAGCTGACTGTTTTGGTTGGATCAAATTTTTCTAATGCCCTTTCTCCATCATTTTATAAAGGGGTTACTTTAAGTAGATATTCCCATCTCTGTAATGAACATGCCTAGATGGATATTTAGGTCTTTAGCAATTGCTTTCAATACTGAGTGTGAGGATCAGTGGAGCACAGGTCACCTGGCAAATCTCCAAGGGCACATCAGTGAGCCCAGAGTGGGAATTTTCAGGATATAGGCTTGGCACATGGTCTCTTGAGTGGTATGTTCTGCATTGAACCGAAAAAACAAGGCAGCAGCTGTGGAGTGGCATCATCGCCCCAAGAATATACAGAAACTAAAATATTTCGCTGAGGAAGAGAGGTCAGTCCTTCTATAGTTGAAACTCTCCCATCTTCAGGCTCCAGATCACAAAGACCTTTCCCCATTTACTTCTTATAATTTTTTTCTTCCAGGTGGATATCAGAGAGAGCTTTACTGCTTTCCTCTAACTTTGTTGGAGCTCTTTTTCTTTTCTCCTCCAATCAGGATTTTGAAGTGCGAACAGGTGTCATTTGTTATCTTCCTCCTTGCTTCTTTAAAATTCTTGAACTTAGGCCGGGTGACTGCCTTACAAATGAGCACTTCACTGCAGCTGTCTCTGCTTCAGGGTGGTAGAGTGAGGAGGGAAGGAATGTAGCATCAAAAAGTGATCCAGAATAGAAGCAAAAAAAAGCTTTTCTTCAGTAGTTTACAGGAAAAGTAGAAGTAAAAACAATGGGATGAAGAGGTATGAAAACAATCTTATTTTAGCAAATCACTAGGTTATGTGTCTGTTACTCTCTCCTGACTTTTTTTTTTAATTGTGAGAGTTCGAAAGACATGTATAAGATGTAGTATAAAAAGGCTAAAGCAACAAACCCACAACTTTTCTCTTGAAATGGAGATGGTAAATTTTATGATCTAAATGTGACTACTGTCTGTCTACAATAATGGAAAACTGTGGTTTGTCTTATCCATGACTTTAATTTCTACATAGAGATCTGTCAGGATTTGTTTGTCCATAGTATACTCCAGATTAAATTTTCTCATCCTGGCTGAACTAGTTCTGTTGTAAATTATGTAACTGGGGGTCAGAGGGGATGTAGGGAGTCCCTTTTGTACATTATTTTTCTTGGAAATATGTTTTGGAAAAAATCAGGTTTGTTTTCCCCTTTATTTTTTTTTGTTTTTATTATTTGTATTTCTGCTATTTATAGGAAAGAACTGTTGGTACAAAAATTACTTTATGTTCAATACAAATTTTGATTTTGCAATGCAAACTTCTCCACTGAAGCCTTCAATCCTTTTAATTTTGGCTCTCCATGAGCTTGTCATAAACTAATACAAGACCAGTGCTATTTGAGCTGATCAGTGAGTGGCTAGATAAAGTTCAGCATGTTCTGCTTAATTCTAACTTCTTTGATTGTGCATAAGGTGCTATTGTTCAGGAAGAGGAGTAAGGAATGCTAGTCACTTTTCCTTGGGTTTGCTCCCTTTCAGACAAGACCCAAGCTGCAGATATGAGAATAAATTTCATCTCTCTTGGTATTATTTGAACAATATGGAGAGGACAAATGAAGGCAAAGAATCAGTATTCCATTTAATTTCTTTCCTCTATTTCATACCTTTTCACTCCTGTATTTAAAACTCCTTAGAAAGCTAATAATAGTTGTAATTTGAAAATCTGTTTCAGTGTTTCTGGGATTTTCCAAAGCTATTTTCTACTTACCACAATTATTAATCTTCTAGGCTGTAATATCTCCCATAATCACACTTGGCAGTATTGCCACATCAATACACCCAGTGAAGCCCCCTGACACATAGCACTGAGAAGCTGATGCTTCAAGCTGACATTATGACACTGTTATTCTAGTGATAGAGCTGCTGAAATGTGTATAGCAACATAATCTTTCAACAAAAGGAAAATCTGGAAAGTTAAATTGCTGTCGGAGTAGGGAGAGCTTTTTGAACTTATTTTTCTTTTAATTAAGTTGGTGCTTGTCAGAGCTGAGTTGCAGTACGTGGCCATTTACTTGTAAGCTGGCTTGGAATCTGTGCTGTCTGCTTTATATACAATACTAAGAAAATTGATAAGGAACCTGTCAGTGACATACTAAAGCTTACCAATTCTCTTCTGTCTGTGTCTCAGAGGGTTCAAATTTTTTGCCATCTGTAGTGAGTGGGAAAAGAGATGTTGTGTGTGATCTACACAGGCACATGTAGCATGCAAATTCAATGCAGGTGCTAAGACATGATGTTGTCTGAAACTTTGTCATTGAAACCCTTGTGAATGCTGGAGTGTTTGTTTTCAAAACAAAAAACCAACCCAACAACAAAAAAATCCCTAACAAAAACTGTTGAGAATCCTACTTCTACAGGTGATGTCTTGATAATAATTATTGACTATCTTAGTAGCTTAACTTGAAAATAACCTCCTGGATTATACAGCTGAAAAGCTGGATGAAATTGACCATCTAAGATAGTATTAATGAGGACAGAGGTTTTCTTAAGAGGACTAAGGCAATATTGTGATATTCTTCAAGGAACAATTTTAAATGTTCACATTCTTGCCCAATAGAGTCCTGACTGATTAGAAGTATGCTCCTGTGTGTAAAATCTTGTATCACCACAGAAGTCATGATTATGTGAAGATAATGTGCTGCTCTGAGCATTGCAGGTGTACTTAGACTTTTAAGCCAAATTAAAAAAAAAAAGGGAAAAAGAAAAATATTGCGGGGGAGGTAATCCCTTGGATACAATTCTTTCGTCTCCTTTCCCCGAAAGCTTTTCTTACCAAATAATCTTTTTACATTCTAGTCTATGTAGTATTTATGTAACACATCCTTGCCAAGCTTTTAAGACAGTCATAACAGACAGCTTTGTTACTACAGCGTTCTCTTACCTAGATTTGCTGTATGAGCTTATGCATCCTATGCCAGGTGTTTAATCTGGAGAGAATAAGGATTTGAAAAAAATCTGTATGGTTGCAGAATAAGGTGTAGGGGTATGGTGGCTTGAACCCAGTCAGTAGCTGCACACCCACCCAGCCACTTGCTTGATTCTCCCCTGGTTTCCCCAGGACAGGGAAGAGAACATGAAAAATAAAAGGAAGAAAACTCTCGAGCCAAAATAGAGACTGTTTTAACAAATGGAGGAAAGAAGAATGGAAAAACAGGTGTTGCAAAGTCAGTAACTGATGCCCAGCCACTCTTGAAGCAGGAGACACCTTCCCAGACAAACAACCCCCCACCCCATTCCCTCCCTTTACCCAGGTATTTATGGCTGAGCAAGTTATATGGCATGGGGTATCCTTTTTACTGTTCAGCGTCACCTGTCCTGGCTATGTCCCCTCCCAGTTTCTTGCGCATCCATCCCCCACTTGCTCGGGGAAGCTAGAGTGAAGGGAAAAAGAGGGGGTCTTGATTTTGTGTAAGCACACTTCACTAATACCTGGTTTGCTCTGAATGCTCTTTTTACTAGGAATCCAAAACACAGCATCATGCAGTCTGCCATGAGCAATGGTAACTCTATCCCCAGTTAAAGGAGGATGGCCAAAGATATTTTTATTTTACTAATTATGCACACATAGTCTGTATTTTGCATGCCTGAGTTTTAGTACACAAACCAGTCTATGGGATCACAGCTTTAATCCATCCATGAGTAAACCCAGAGATTACTACCTAAATTTCCTCTCCATTCTCCACCCTATCCCCAGACAGTTTTAATATTAAATTAATGTTAATTAGTATTTTGGAGTTATTCTGCATGTGGGAAGCAGAAAACTCTACTTTTAATATTTAAGTATCTATGCATAAAGAAGCAAAATAATGTGCAATAACTCAGTTGTTACTGTGTAAATCACTCCCCTCTCAGAAAAAAATTAGACAGCAAAGGTACATAACTGGGGAATAAATACTAGATAAATGGCATTTTTCCTTTACTCTCTTGACATTATTAAAATAAAATGTAGTGAACATTTTTTCCATTTAATATAACTCAGGAGACTATTTAAAATTAACTTCCAAAATTAATAAAAATGGAAGTAAATCTGTCATAACTGCAAAACTGCAAAATTTGAATTGTGTAAATAATGTGCTTGATTTATTTGTAGTTGAAATTATACGTTTAAATATCTTCTGATTTAGAACACTGTATTGAAGTCACAAATAGGATAGGTCTTTTTCTTCGTATTACGTGCACAGTAATTACAGAATATCTGATTAAACTTTATTTCTCCAGAGTGCCTGATAACAAATTCTGATTTCCTAATGGATAACTCTGAGATGAAAGGCCAAAGATTATGGTGTATTAACATTTTTCATACTGCAAGTAGTGCAACTGCTGATACAAGGTCCCAGATTGTGCATCTGAGCTATAATTCAGTTCTGGTCATTCTGTCTTTACTGTAAGAGCATGTAAATTGTGACTTGGCAGTGTTAGGGTAAGAGTTGAACTCTGTGTTCTTGCTGGTGTTTCTCAACACCAATGTTTCTGTGATTCGATGGATTATTTAACCTGTTGACCAATTCCAATCTGATATAACAGTGAGCTGGTAATCTCGGAGGCAATTACACTGAGAAATATTAATGAAGTGAAAAACTGTTGGCTGGGGAGAGGAGGAAGGCTCCTAAATGGCTTCAGCAGTTCTGTCCTGTTTGTCCTGCCATATGCCAGTCCTGACTGCATGGCCACAGCACCTGATCTTTCCCACTCAAGCACTATTTGGGACTGGAATGAAGGGGCCAACTCGCTGTGGACATTGTGGGCAGTGACAGGAGCCCAGTGCTGTGGGGGAGAGCAGGTGGTTTGGGGACGGGAGGTTAGAGATTGTTGGGACTTCGTGGAGAGTAAGGAGTATGGATAATGTGATCGTGGTGGACATGAATGAGAATAGAATGCAAACCCATTAGAAACTGAGCTTCGTTAGTCCCAGTGCCAATTACCACAAACTTTCATAATGAAAATAAAAGAGCTGATACTGATGCGTAGCTTTAGAAATACATTAATAAATCTAAGATTAAAAAATAAGAAACTTATTCTTCCTCTTTATTTTTGCTTTAGACCAGACCTATTTGACTGGAATGCTGCTGCTTCTCAGCCATCACCTGTACAACGATTAGACCATGCATTCAACGTAGCCAGGCAACACCTGGGAATAGAGAAACTCCTTGATC
Source organism: Machaerirhynchus nigripectus (assembly GCA_013397975.1). NCBI lineage: Eukaryota > Metazoa > Chordata > Aves > Passeriformes > Dicruridae > Machaerirhynchus > Machaerirhynchus nigripectus. Next base: position 1,079,455 of record VZRQ01001805.1, read on the forward strand.
CTGAAGGTCAGTAGAAATTATGTTGTTTGGTTGGTTTTTTCTTTAAGTGGAAAACCAGTTTTGCTATGCATTTGATGATAAATTAATTTGACTTTTTTTTTTTTGGCACAAGAGTTTACATTTTGCAAGACAAATTATAAACTGAAGAAAAATCCTTTACTTTTATTGCTACCTTTGTGCTCTGTTGCAATAGCATAAAACTGCCAATATGTACATGCTCTAAAGCAGGTTTTTTTAGCTTTGGGACTGGAGCTTTAGTTTGCATCCACTGAATTAGAGGTATCTCAAGAAGCTGTTGATTTCTCTTTTGAAGATATAGAGCATCTGCAGCTTTTATATCTTCTGGAAAGATCTTGAGTTCAAGTTACCTTTTTATGTATATCCAAAACATGTATTCAAACTCTAGATACTCATATCTTTTAAGTATGACTTATATTTCTCTGTATATTGAAATTTTATCAGAATGACATCTCATATCACTGTAATTTCATTTTACATGTAATAGAATTACCTTTTTTACCTTGACTATCTTTTATACATCCTTAAGCAGTCATATTTGAAAGGTTCCTTTTTTTTCACATGTTCTCTTGAATTTTGTACATTCCTATATATTCTCTGATGTAGTTTCTGCATTGCTGATAGACTAGTCATTTTCCCTCGGAGGATATTCCTAAAATATTCTTTACTCTAAGGCAATTGGAACAGGTATTGTATTTCATATATATATACAAACACACACTCTTTTTTTTACCATACAATGATACCTTTACTGTATTTTCATGAAATTTCCTATTAAGCAACTTGTAAAAGAGCTTTTCTCTATGTTTTTGCTGTTCTCAGTGACTCACTTGTGGTTAGATTTCCATGGGAGGAACTAGAATTTAACAAAATGCAACCATGAATCTAAAACATAGCATTGAGTCTCTTAGTGTTTAGATATAGTTGGACATGTCTCAATTGTTAACTAATAACCTTGTATCCCATGTATTTCCCTAGAAGAAATAGTGAAAACATTTGTAGTTTAATGCCACAGCATTTCTTGCCTACTGCACTCTTTTGTTTGTAGAACTCAGTTTTGGTGAACCACTGGGTGAAGAAGAGGCTTCCTTCGTGCTAAAGCATGGGATTGAGCTTGTAAACTCTGAATGAGATGGGAACTGAAAACTGAGTTGTGCAACTGAATAGATGTGGTCACACTGTTTTCTATAATTGGTTAAACTTTCTACTTAAAATAGATTAGTGAATAAGTTTTTTCTGTATGCAGGAGTCACTTCTGATTAGACATTTTACTCTTGTTTTGGCAAAGATGCTTGCAGTTGTTTAGCCAACAACTGAAAAACTCCTAAACATTGGTGGTTTTCCAAATGTCTGCTGTAATTATTTGCTATTCAGTATTGTAAATCACAGTTCTAGCCACCTATTTATTTTTCCTCACTGTAAACATTTCCAAAGGAAAAGTACATTTTGTACCTATTTGAAATTACGACTATGTGGAATTATAACTGTTTTGTTTGTCATAATAAATTTATTTCTAGAAACCCAGGATTTCTGCTATGTATTCAAGGGAGAAATCTTGTTAGAAGGTTGTAGAATATTCTTTCTGTAATTTTACTTTGTGTATTTATCTCCTAATTAGGTACTCAGATATCTCCTAACACCATGGTGTGTAACAACACCCTCTTCTCTGGCTGCAAAATGCTACTGTATTACAACAGAAAGGGAGCGTGCAGCAGTGAAACATTATTTTCATCTAATTTAATACCTTTCAAAACAGCACGTATGTAATATGTGAATACTCTAAAATTTAGTTTTGTTCATCAAATATCTGCTGTCTCAATTTTGAAAATGTTAAGTACAAAGGAAGCCACTATCCAGTAAGGCCTACTCTTCTGCAAACCATGTAGTAGTCATAAAAAAGAAACGGTTTGGAGTTGTGTTCTGAAATTACTGATGGTTGATACATGCTGAAACAGATGTCTAGGGAGTCTATCTTAGCAATTAGAATTTGCAAAGTAAATATTTATATTCAGCAAAACTTTGGTTTTCTAGGTTGAATATGAAGTTTGCTTTTTTCTGAGATTGCTGATATTTAAAGTCTGCCCCATGAGAAATAGTCAGTTTATTACTGAGGTTGTTGATATTTTAAGTCTACATCATGAGCAGCTTTTAAAACTTTTTTCAGAATTTGATCTCTATTTAAATCATCAAAGTGGTGAAGATAGTTAATGGCTAATTATTTCTTGTAAAAGCTACCTTGTGTAAGTTAAAGCTTTGGTATTAGGACTCATGCTATCATTCCTGCTATTGTCTTTACTTACACTGGCTACTAGGAATGCTTTTTTGTATATCAGGGTACTGGTAGTCCTGCAAGGAGCAGGGAATTGGGTTCAGTGATCTTTTTGGGTCCCTTCCAACTCAACCTATTTGTGATCTTTTTTTATTGAATCCTGTCAGTGAGTGAAATGTCAGTAAGTTTAAATGTCTATCTGGTGTTCATTACTGTTGTACTTTCATACTGTAGAGTATGCAACATATAACAAGAGGAAAATTTAAGAACAGGCAGAGGAAATTGGTAGATGTCAGAAGGTTTTATTTAGAAGAAAGTTGTTATATATATATTAGTGGCCAGGATTCAAAAGGAAAAATGTGTTTATAAATTGAATTTTTTAGGCCAGAGTATCCCTATGTAATTCCTAAAGACCTCCTGTCGTAAGACATTTATGATTATGTGGGTAAGATATTTTAAATCTCACTAATGCTGTGATCCTTTCAAAGAAGAAATAGTTATTTTTCTTTGCTTGCTCAAAACTAATATTTGTTGCCAAATATTAGGTACCCAAACCAGATCATTTAAATACTGATTTCTGGTCAGATTTGAATGGCAAAGCTAGTGTATGGAAAACTTCTACTACAGTTGGGTGTATTTTCTTTTAATGCTGTTTTTCTTTTCTTTATTTTTTACTTAAAAATGAAACCACTGGCTTTGCTACAACTAAGGAAAATTTCTGACTGATTTGTCACACTTCTCTGATAACTGTGGTTTTCTGGATGTAAATTTGACTTGCTCACTTTAGAAAATATTTTGGTTGATTGTTCTCAGGGTAAATAGTTCAGGTTGTTATTCTTCGTTCCCTTGAATTTAGAGCATTTTGGGTATGAATAATATAACCTCTGAACACTTTTCCAGATTGTAAACTGCCTATGTTTCACACTCATTTTTTTGAGCTATTCTTATGTCTCAGCATCAATTTGTGATGAAGATATTTGCCATCTTTGCTGGTACAAGTTGACTTAAGACAATTTTGGCAAAAGCCCTCAAATATCTTAAGAAAATTAACCAAATTATGATGATATCTGTAATTTCACCTTGTATGTCTTAAAGTTTAAATGATTGATCAAGCTGTTAAGATTAGTCTGCATCTTTTAAGGAGATGTAACACCCAGGGCTTACATTTTAAGGTAGTTAAATGGTTCTTTGCAAACTTTCCATCTGTACTGAATTAGTGGAGGAACATGATTCCAGTCTTCACAAACAAACTTCAGAAAATATACTAAAGACTAATGTGTTCTTTGTTGTGTGCCCACTTTTTCTGGAGCATCTTTAAAAATTTCACCAAGCAAGGAATAGGACAGGCAAACAGCAATACATACTGTGGTCAGCAACACATAATAGTTACATATTTTTGGCTGTTTAATGGCTTTTATGTTTTGCTTTGGCATAAATACTCATGTCACATTGGAGCAGAAGGATCTTCTGAGGAAAAGTAGGGAGCGAGCTCTCAGACACTGAATCTGGGAATAGATCTGTGCTGTTGTCTTTCCCTTTAAACAACTGAGTGCTCGTGTGGTAGCAGCAGGAGTGTTTGTGTGTTTCCTTCTAGCAATGAACATGTGATTCTTGGTTTATGAACTTTTCCCTGCTGGCATTTTTCTGGGCCTTGTGCTTGTTTGTGCTAGCCCGATAATAAATAGACTATGAAATTATATAATGGCGTTTTTGCTGTCCTTTTTAGGTGAAGTAATTATTCAGCTTCTTATACTTTGTGTAGCCTGATAAAAAAACCTCATTTAATCCATCCCAGTGATATTTTCCATATTTTTCCTTAATTTGCACTGATAACATGAGTTTTTGGCACTATTATTAAGTGATAATGAGACTCAGACAGTTTTTCATTTGATAACTTTTTTGTTTGATCTTGACTTCCCTGTACTTCTGTATCTCAACCGTAATGGATTCTACTGTATTGGAGCACAAAGAAGAGGGGAAAAAACCTGTCAGCCTTCTAGTTCATGATGTTGTTAACCCTGTCTGCGCTCAGTAGTTGTATACAGTTGTAATACTGGTTTTCAGTTCATTTTAATACCCTTGCTGATACGTCTTATGTCAAGGGATTATTAGAAGTTTGGGATTTTTTTCTATTGTGCCCTAAAATTTAGGAACGTTTTGCCCAGTACTGTGTCAAGGTGGGGGGGGAATAGTTTTATTTTTTTTAAATACAGGAGAGATACAAGTCACAAGAGCTACATATGATATCATGCTTTTGAGAACAGTCAAAGAAAATGCTGGCTCAAGCGTAGGAATCATTATTTCAGTTGCACAAAAAACCTATAATGGTTAGAAAATAAAAGTAAAAAGTATTGTTTTCTTAAGGCTCCTTTTGGTTCTCAAAGCCAGGAATGGTTTTGGTTAAATAAGAGGAAAGTCTACAGGATTCACAATAAGTACAGCATTAACAGCACAACCCTTTAAGTATTGCTTTACTGTTAGCACAAATTTCAGCTCTAATTCTGGACACGCCATCAAGTCACACCAGGTGCTTTGTGTTTAGCTTGTAGCACAGCTGCGAACTGCAGAACTAGAGCAGTTCTATGGAAATACCTTCAAAACTAACAGTGCAGTAGGTAAACTTTTGTATGAATGAACTTGTAATACGTAGGTTTTCCAAATGCTTGCTAGTTTGATCTATATTCCTCTTGTAATATTTTACTCTGCAGTTCCTTTTGACAAGTATTTGCCCTCAAGATTAAACTGTATTTCTTTACCCACTGTTAAGGTGAAAGTTCTGCTTTTTCTTTGTAGTCTTAAGCAGATAGAAATAGTCAACAAAAATAGTAAATTCACTAGACACTATCTAACCCCACTTTATCTTCCATATTTATGAGTAGATTTATTACTGTTTCTTTGGCCTGTGAGCAGTTGAATTAACAAGAGATGACTCAGCAATCAGTAACTTCTACAGATTTCCAGAGAAATAAATGGTTTGAAGGGTGCTGCATTAAGAGACTCAAGGACAAAGTAGGCCCTTCCTCTTATCGGTGGGAAAATCTAAAATAAGTGTGATTTACTTCGAAGCGAGGCACATATGCTACAAAAGAAATTGTAAGATTTTCTATTACGAGGGGTATGCAGCTTTTAATATAATTTGAAGTACTGAACTTGGAATTATAAAGAGCTCTGTAGTAACCTTGCATTGCAGCTGCTATTGTAAGTAGTTCAGCAATGGTTAGCTAAGTATAAATGCATAGAAATGAGAGCTGTGTTAAAATATGTGCAGAATCTGACATTCGTGATGCATATAAAATGTTTTTTGAATAAAAGTAAGGGTAGTATTAGTATAATGAACGGAGAATAGGTGTCCTCACATTTACAGATGATTTGTCATATTCATCTTGGATTTTTAGTGATGGTATAATTCAGACGTGCTGATACATGTTTCTGTAAAACCATGTCCTGGCTTGTAGCAATGTTATTTAAATTGGTAAACTTCAGTGACCGCAGCTGTGGTTCTTCTCATGATGCTGAGGGAATTATGGATGAGGTACTGGAATGACTTGAGTCATTTCTTACCTGGATCTCCTGTCCAGCTTCTTCCAAGGTGGGAAGGAGCAGAATGAGTATATGCTATTGAGCTACAGCAGGAACTGGAGTAGAAGGGAGAGATGGGCAGCAATATCAGTCTGCAGACTGAACCCAGTGGTGAAATTGGGTGTTGCAGGTACTGCAAAGAATGCAGAGGTGTTTGTGCTGTGAGCCTATTTTTTGACAATTTTTTGCTTTTCAAAAACTTTGGAGTTGGCACACTACCACCTCGTACCCCCAAGCACAGAGACACATCAAAAAAAGCAATATTCTAGATACTCCTTTTCCTCACATCTAAATGCTACTTCTATAAGTAGCCTCCTGGTCTTGTTTAAGCAGACCATTTGCCTCCTTGTTGCATGGTTTTCAGCTGCCTGTGAATTTACAGTTCTTCCCCTTGCTATCCGTTTTTTTTTTTGTGGGGTGGTTCTTTTTTTATTTTGTTTTATTTTGTTGGTTTGTTTGGTTTGTTGTTATAAAGAACTTGGTAAAATAAAGTAATTTTTCTATTTTAATATTCAGCAATTACAATGCCTCAGAACACTGGCAAATCGTAGTACTTGGTCTACTCTGATAATCCTATATTTCTTTGCCACTACGTTACAATGTGTGTAGTTTTCTGTCGGTCACTAATAATTTTGTGGTTTGGCTTTTTTTTTTTCCCCCCCTAGGTAAATCTCTTCTGTAACAGTGTTAAAATATTAAGGTTTAAATACCAATCAAGGTTCAATCTTGTGTTTTTTCTTTGCCACATTTCTCATGTGTGTTTTGTGCTGGGACTTGATACGTCCTTAATCCATGCTTTAGGCTAGAATTAAGCATGCTTTTCTAAACTCTGTAAATTAAAGAATGAAGCCCTTTGGAACTGTGTACATAATTCTTGGTTGCTCAAAATAATCACTGATGGAAGACAACTGAGAAGTGATCAAATATAACAGAATTATTTTGTCTGATGCATCAAGGCAGAGAATGAAATTAGTTTATGCATGTCTTAAAGTCACAATGGAAGAAGAAGGATTATTTAGGTAAATGTCCAGCATGTAGTCTGATGAGTTTCTGCTGGTGCATAGCAATGCTTGTAGCTTTACTGGATATTTTGCACATGATAATTTAAAAAAGATGTAAAAACATTGTATTTTCCTAGCCAACAATATTTCTGTATTAGATTTTAAACAAACTTCAGTTGAAGTAAGGACATTTATTGCTAGAAGAGGTTTTAGTCTATTTATTGTAAGTAGAGTTCTTCAAACTAAGAATAGAGCCAGATCAAATTTTGATGCTTTGATATTAAAATACCAGTTCCTTCAAAAATGTTCCTTAATCTGTACTTTTAGCACTGTAATACATGTACAAATATATCTATAATTTTAAAAAGGCTTTTTGAAAATCGAGATGGTTCATGTAAAAAATTGTGGAGTATGGGAAATGAAACTTGGAGATGATTAGTCTAAAAAAATCTAGATGAGGGCTGTGGTTAAAATTTAATAAGTCCTCTCCCATATTTGGTATCTTGATATCCTTTTTCTTTTTTTCCCAGTTGTTATTAGGGTAAATAATTTGCTCTATTTAGAAAACCCATAGCCCATATTCCACGGTGAAGATACTCTTACTTGTCTGTTACTGATTTGAAAAGCTGCTAAAAGGATTGCTAATTTAAGGGAAGAACTCATACAAGTATGTTAAGACTTCTGTATTTTTACTTAGGTCAAAAAAGGAAGGGTGATTAAAATATTTACCTTCTAGAACTGAATAATGTTAATTTGGAGCATTTGATTAAAATCTATGGATTTGAAATAGAACAGGCGATAATAAGAGTTAATGATTTATACTTGCCTTGAGGCAGGCTACTCCCTCTAATGCTGTTATGTGAAATCTTAGTCATTGTGCCCCAAGTGGAAATGCTGGCCTTTCTCCTTCTGGTTCTTGTTATCTGAAGGTCATTAGAAACAACTTTATCCACTGGTGGTGAACGAAACAACTTTGAGTTGAATCCTGTTGAAAGGAAATGGAGAGAAGAAATTAATACGAATCTTTAGGTAGAATTATTGTAGTTGAACTTTAATTTCTAGATCAGAATTTCAGCACTGAGATGGCTTCTTAGAATCTATAGTTATAGAAGATCCTAATTTTTGAGTTTGTAAGGTGAATGTTTTGGCTCTGACTCTGAGCAAGTCTAAACTAAATTGTGTGCATAAATCCAACTTTGTGAGATGTATCGTAACCTTTAGCAGGACTGTTCTTGAGATAGATAAATTTATAAAGACCCTAAGAGAGATAATTCTCTCTGTAATGATTTTCATCTTCAGCTGACATTCTTCCATAACAAAGCAACATATCTAAAGCCTAAATTAATTTCCTTATCTCAGTGTGTCTGTGTTAATCCTGCAGACAAGACATTCTGGGCACTGTAATGGCTTTCCTGTACAGAAATCTGAGCAGAAGGAAATAATCTTGAGAGAAGAATATTCTCCTTTCTATACAATGAGTATTATTTTCTACTGGTTCCAAAGAGGACACAAAGTAATGCTTGGAATTATTGAATCTGGAAATAGAAAAAAGAATCACCTACCCTCAGGCAGTTCTTGCATTCTTAATATGTTAAAATGAAAGTGTATGGAGAGCAGGACTACTGAAACTTGAAAGAGACGCTTGCTTACTTTTTCTCAGTTCTTTTTCAATTTTTTTTTCGCTTTGACATTCACTGTTAAAAGAGAAAGAAGCTGTATTATCATAATCTTCATAGGGGATGGTGGGGTTATTCAGTTTTTGGTCTTTCTGGGAATTATTTGCTTTGCAAATAAGGGGAAAAACTGTTTCTAAATTGATGTAAAACTCTAGTCTTTTGTTGTGAGTGATTTTCAGTGGCTTTATTGAAACAATATAGCTTGAATAACCTTTATTCAGCTATAGATATTGAAGTTCAAACATGATTTATGGAAAGATTGAATGGCAAATGGTAGTCACAAAAAAAAGTTAAAACTAAAGGAGCAAGGCATTAGGGAATTACACTTCCTCTGTTTTCCTCTAGTATTTTTTTTTTTCTATTTCCATCTATTAGTTTTTAAACTGGTATCCTAATGAGCAGTGGCTTTCATAGCAGTTACTTTCTGGAAGCTTGGTGTAAAGAAACAGAAGAAAATGAATACGACAAGAGAATCTTGACATAAAAATTGGAACATGTATTCTATTTTTGGTAGATATAGGAAGGAACCATTTTATAAAATGATTACAGGATAATTTCTGCCACAATTTCCACCTGGAATCCAACCAAGAGAGTGACATATTTTGTTAGAGTGGTTATGGAATTCAAAGAAGGTGCATTCCATTTTCCTTACAGTTTGCTTCAGTTTGTCAGATTTTTCATTTGTATAGTGTCTTGCAGGAGGCAGGTTGTAGATTATCTTATGCTCATTCTGATTCCTCTGCTTATTATAAAATTTATTGATACATTATTTAGTGCAAGAATATCAGTATAAGGAAAAAATTGCTTTGAATTAATGAGGTTTGTATCAGTAAAGTGTATTATATCTTGTGTGAACAATATTTTTGAGATGTGACCCCTAGGGATTATGCTGCCAAACAGCTTAAGTCACGCCATAAAAAAATCAGCCTGAAATAAGGAGAAGCTACGTGAGCCAAAACTAAAGCAAACCTCTGAATCTGAGTGGAGGGTGGGCTTAAAGAGTGAATGAAGTGGTTTTCTAGTAACCCACAGTATGTTTTAAAAGCACACAGTGATAAGCAGGGATAAAATGATGTGAATCAGTTGTAGTGCTTGAAATAAACTGACTGCGGAGCAAATGGACTGATGCTCCTGCAACTACTTGTTAATCACCAAGCAGCAAGGGAACAAAGCTTGTGTGCATTGGTAGTGGGCGAGGATAATTGCTTTCTAGTGTGTTTTCTGGCCATTTTTTCCCCTTCATGAAAATAGTACTTGTTTGCATTCTGGAAATGTGCTTGACCGTGCTATGCTATGACTACACAGCTTTCCTTAAATAAATAAAAAACTTTCAAGAATTTTCAAAGTTATAAATATTTAATATTTCTACTTTAATATTTTGACATGATTAAGACTTCAGCATTGGAACCAAAGATATGTCTTGTAGCAAAATCACTTAAATCTAATGGTGGATTTATTAAAAATAGTTGTATCAATGGCCAAAATGGAATACCATCAATCATGTTGAATTTGAGTACATTAAGGCCATATGAAGCGGTTCTTGGTATTTTTTTATGCAAAGCCTGCATGAGGCTCTGAATCTGATGAAAAATCACTTTTGCTCTTGTGCATTTGCTGAATGCCTTCTGCAGGAATCACTGTCAAATGATGTCTAAAAAACTGTTTGAATTTTTCCATTACTTACCATTGTAATACTTACACAGTTTAAATGAGAGTAGTTGAAATCCCTGATTATTATAGTGTTGTTTTGCTGTGACAGCCTCCCGGACTTTCGCACAACCGTGACTCCAGAGCTGCAATGGACAAACAGCAGTCAGTGATCTGCCTTCATACATGGCTGTACAGCATTCCTTGTGCTCAAGGCAATTCAAGCTGCTTCAAACTGTAATTTGCTGCCCTTTTTCTTAGTTTTTACAGCCAGAAATCACCACGGGTCCTTTCTGTTCTCCGTGGTCAGATTTCACATGTAAGTGCTTCCGTGTAGTTAGAGTGTGCCCAGAGCATATTCTTAGGCCCAGATGCTGAAAAGCAGTTAGGGGATTAAACATTTTGCAAGCAGCAATGTCTCGGTTCTGGAAAATATGGAATTGAAAATTGGATTAAATTCTGGAGAAGAAAAACCAAACAAAACAGGAAAATTGACCACCTTTCATCAATCAGAATGTGCGGGGAGCAAACACAGACAAGACACATTCTGAATGCTTTAAATAATGCTGCTTAAAGCTATTGCTCTACAGGAAGGTGTCCTAATTAGATGAAATATCTCTGTGAAGGATAGTGTAGAAAATGATTGAAACAGTTCTTGGTTTGTTTGTATGCAAATGACATTTTGCTTAAGTGATGAAACATCCTAATTTTTTGGGAAAGTCTTAAGGGTGACAGAAAAGCTAGACTGCCAACTTTAACTATGCAAATGAATGTAGAAGGAATATTTTTTAGGGCTGTAATGCCCTTTATAGTAGAGGTTCTTTATAATAGAGAAACCTAAAAAAAAATCTTTTGCCAACCTGATTCTCATAAAAATTATTGTATTTGTTTGGCAGTTTCAGAACTCACAGACAATAAATCAGAAGTTTAAATTTACTTTTTTTTTTTTTTAAAGAGTAGCTTCTATTCAAATTTCTGCTTGTATTTTAATTTACCTGAACTGAGAAATCACTAATTGCTGATCCCATGTGTCTTTCTTCACTTGCTGAAGCAACTGCGTGGAATTTGTGGCATTAATGAGTGAGGAGAAGTATCTGGAATGAAAAAGGGAAAAATAGGAAGGTATTGTGAGGACGTAAAGAAAGGTGTTTGAGGTGAAGTGAGCCTGGAAGTGAAGTTGGGCCTGGCAAAGGTCTTTTGGGGGAAAAATTGTTTTTCCCTAAATATTTACATGTAATTTTTTGTTTCTCAATAATTTAGTCAGTATTTAAATTTAGCTTTTGTTATATGGCAATGAATGAACCCAGATGCCCTGAGCTGAGTCTGTTTTGCCTGCAGCAGTAACTGATGAGTGATTTCACTGGCTATTTTAAGACATAAATTTTCTCACTCTTGTACTTTGTTTTCTCCCCTGTCCCATGGGGAGTGAACCTGCTTATGGATGGGGCTTGTTTGCCAGCCATGGCTACCCACAACCCTTAGACATAGTAAATGGAACTAAACACAAGTGTAATCCAAACCAAAATGGATGTTGGTTAGTGCTCTATCCTTGACCTTTTCTTTTTTGAACTCTTTCGTTGTTCAGGTGATAATTCAGGATTTATTTGGCCTCTAAAAGATAAAACAATCTTGTCTTCCCCATCCCTGAAGGAAGTTGTCATATAGGTGTGATGGCTGCCAGTGCCTGGGCTATTTGTAATTGCCAATACCCTCCTAAGGTCAAGAAATATAAAACCAGCATTGTTGCACCTGGGACCAAAGTCAGAAACACATTTATACTTCAGTTTTGTGTAACTGGGAAGGAACTGTTTGCTTTTTCAATGTCTGCATGATCTACAAGGCCACAGTAGTATAAGATCTAATTAGGTGAATTGTACTGAATATGGTGATGGAATGGTGTGTATGTGGCCTTTGTTTACCTCCTGATCTAACTTTTGTAAGTTTTGCATTCCTCTGGTTCTCCTGGGTGACTACCAACACCAGTAGATTGTGTCCAGGAAGATAATTATCCTTTAGAAAAACAAGCATCAAGATTAATATTTCTAAACTTACGTGTTAGATATTCCTGCTTGTAAAGAGTGCAAGGTGATTGCTGACAGGAGCAAACTTCCAGAAAGTGACCATGTAAGCTAGTGGAATTCCATCAGTTGTAGTCTGAGGACACCTGAAAGACTCTACAAAGCTCGGATGCGTTGACTCTACAGTAACTGCATAATCACTCTCCCTGTGTCACTAATTAATAGGGTTTTATACATCAAGGGGGTTTTGTATGTTTATTAAAAGAAAGGGTTCTGTTGTGAAATGAAAACTAGAATTTAAGAGAGGTTTTAAGGAGAAATCTCATGCAAAGGAAACACACAGCATTAAAATAATAATATGCATTGCATTCTGCTCAGTCATAAATAGTTATCATGTAGAAAGTATCCAGGATGGCACAGCAGAACTCCATCATGACTTTCCCAGCTTATGTGTACTGCTTCTAGCACTGGTTTTTGTCTGTAGCTTATTCTATGAATATTTTTCACTGTATGCATAAATGTGTAAGTTATACCTTTTCTGGGCTTAATATTCTATGGATTTGATTATTTTTTCAACAACTTAGCACTGCTTTTGTCTTAAAACAGTTTCTGGGAGTTAAACATTAGGAAAAGAGAAACCATAAGGAATATGCAAAATCTACCTATTGTGTGTTCTTATGTGCTTTGGCATTAATATTCAGAATTACTACATTCAAAACTTAAAAATAAGTATTTGACATATTCGACCTCTGAAATTCAGATTGATCTCATCTCTTTTGACCTTCAGTGTTATGTGAGCTGTATATTTGTATAGGTGAAGCCTTATTGAACAGTGGCTTTAGTTCAGTGAGCTGAGACAAGTATTTCTTCTTCATTAGGAATGCACAATTTACCTTTAACTTTAGGAAACAGCAGTCTTTCAAATAGTGCAAAGAACACTGGGAGTGCTTGCCTGAGTAACCTTTTATTTCTCTCCCTCTTGCATATGATGTGGCCAAAAGCAAAGAAGTACTGTTCTAGTTTTAGAATTGCTAACTAGAAAATGCCCATTTCTAAACGGGAGCAGTCTTGGATGCTAAGGTGGTACATATGTGAAAATTATGTTGATGGAAAGTTAATTAGCAGGTGTGAAGCTTTTTTTTTTATTCTTTGTCAGTGATCTTTTCTTTTTAAAATTGGTGGATAAAATTAATTTTCTTTAAAAATAATGCTAGGAGTCAACTTTCATAAAATTGTAGATGGCTAATAAAAAGTACTACTACTTGCCATAAAATATCCTGACGTGAAAACCTCATGGAATTGCCTGCAGAAACGTTTTCTTAGCAAAAAATCTTTTCTGAGCTGAAAATCCATGAAATTCATGCCACAGAAAGGTGCTGTTTTCCAAGGAAAGTTCCTTTGGATCTACAAATTCTCAGTATCAATCACGTTTCCTTTCCTTTTCTAGCACTTTAACTTAACAACATTTAACTTAAGCGATCACTTAAGTAGAACAATTTAGCTAAGGAGCCATATAGATGAAGTATTCACCATAGCACAACAAGAACTTACTTGCAAGCCTAGCTTACAAATCTGCAGTAGTGCATACGAATCTAGGAGAGCAGCATTCCTAGCACATCTGATACAGCCTAGGCACACTTGCATGCACATAGACAAAAAGAGTCTGTGCCAGGTACCTGGGAAAAGTTCCCCTCAAATTCAGTGAAATACTCTTTGGATGCCTTTGCATCTTTTCACTGGGTGAAGGGTTGAGCTTTGAAGATGTGGGGGGTATCAGCCCAGGATCCCTCATTGTTCAGCCATCCTCCTTGAGGACTCCTCTGGCTCTGAGAGACAACCCACTCAGAGGGAGATGCTGGTCACAAACATCTTCAGAAATTAATTACATTTGGGAAAAGCTCCCTATCAATGGAAAAATGTGAAATGTTACAGCTGTCTTCAGAAAGGACAAGATGGGAAGATGATCCAGAACTCTACAGTCTCCTCTGCCTCTGCTTTGTCGTCAGGAAGATTATGGAACCAGCTCTCCCAGGAACTGTCCAGATGCAAGGAGAATCAAAAAGTGATTGGGAACACTATTGCTGGACGTGCTCCTCTGATCAGATGGATAGTGCTGGGGATAAGAGGAAGTCAATGAATATTTTTTACCTCGATTCTAGCAAAGCTTGTCATAGTATCCTTGGAGCCAAAGCAGTGAGGTGTGTGTGGAAAACCGGCTAGATTCCTGGTTTAAAAAGGTTGTGATGAGTGGTACAAAATGCAACAGGTGGCTGGTGTGGCTGTGATCCTCAGGGGTGGAGAGGGGGACTGGTAATGTTTTAGCATCTTGTGATCATTACCTGGGTGATGGGAGGACCTGCACTGCAACAAGCCTGCAGATAATTCCTGGCTGAACGTGAGTCAGCAGGTCTCACTTGCAGCAGTGAAGTCCAACAACGTACTGAGCTGTAGGAGTGAGAATGTAGCCAGCAGTTTGAGGGAAGTGACTGCTCACTTCTACTCAGAGTTTGAGTCCCATTCTAGTATGCTGTGCCCTGTTTCCTCTGGCTGGTCACGGTCACAGACTGTTTCAGTGCGGGAAACTTTACCAAATACAAATTCAAATAAGTCTTTTGGATTCTCAGCAATTGCCTCGTTGTCTTTACATGCTCCTGTTGTGCTGATCCTTTCATTCTGCAAAGCCCCTAGAAAGGATCTGACTCTGGAGATATTTGAGGGAAGATTTATTAGTAGTTTTCATACGTTTTGCTGGTTGTTCCTCCTGGCCCAGTCTTTTTGTTTTTTTTACGCTAAGCCTGCCAGAATTTATTATCCTTTCTGTTCTCTCCATTTGGACATATGAGCTTCTTGAATTATACTTCTGGTAACTGCTCTTCAGCCCTCTTGACTTGCTTTTATTAAGGTCTTCATTTCTCCCTTTCATCTCCACTTTCCAAGGTGATGCTGCCTGCTCCCTTGTGATTAAACCCTGATCTGCTTTTGGATTTTTTCTCTTGAATCTCAATCTGGCAAGTGATAAATGGACACTGTGCTGCCTGTGTGACAGGAGTTACGAGCTGGAAGGAAACATTTAAACTTCCTTTGTTTCTTTAGCAGCTCTTATTTGTAGTCCCAGCTACTGTCATCTGCAGTAATTTCTCTCTCTCTGAAATTGTTCTCTTGCCTTTCTTCTGCTTGCTAGCCTAATGAGAGTCAGTAATTGATGTTTTATCCCCTTTCAAATATTATTTTTAAGCTGCTCCTTTTGGGGGGGATGGGGAGTTTAAACATTTTTAAAGAAGTGAAACAGTAATTAGTTCTCTTAAATGCAGAAATTTTTTTATTTCTAAAAATTTCTGAATTAAATTTATAAGAACAATGCCAGATAGATAAAAACAGACTGATTTTTTCTGCCTGGCTTTTTTCTTCACCTGTCTTACTTTTAAGAGTCTCGGTAGAGTTAGTTTTATTTGTTTTTCCCTGAGCCACTGAAAAGGTAATCACCCTAAATTGATGTAATAGATCTAAATAGAATATCACCAGGATTGGAAAGAGCCCAGGCTCCAATTAATATGTTGGAAGATCTTCACCTTCTGCGGAGAGTTAAGGAATTGCCATGGATTTATGCTTCATTAGTACAAGATTTCATGCTGACATGTGCTGATTAAGAATTAGACGGGGGGGAAATCCTCTGTTCGTCATCCATGACAATGCTAGAAGACTCAGTGTTTCTTCCAGTGGTAATTCTAATATCAGTGAAAAGCTGAATCCAGCTCCAAACAGCAGAACACAGCATCCCAAATGGCACTAACCTCATTCTTTCCTAGTGCACACCCTGCAGAGAACACAGCCATCAGTCCATGTTTATCAATGCGAAACAGGTCAGATGCAGAAAGAGGTGGTGCAAGCAGATTGGAGTATCTTGTTCATGGCATGACAGTCTCATGTCAAGTGTCTCATACCAGCTTGACAGGTAGAATTTCTCAGTTTGCAAGAATCATTCTTTCAAATCCAGCCTTCTCTTGAGACTTATTCAGAAAAAAACCCTGATTTTTACCAGTCTCACTGATGGAAATAAGAACTTTTCTGATATAGAAGGAATTGAGAGAGCATTCTTGCTCTGAAGTCAACACATTTTGTCAAGAACATGATTTTTTCTGTTGAGAAGAAAGCTGAGTGAGGATTCCAGGTTTTGGGAAAGACCCAGGACTAGGTTTGACTTCTAAATTATGCCTGAAAACTTAAGAAAAGATGCTTTCAAACATCCAAAGTACCGAAAATGTGGAAAACAGTGGGGTTTTCATTGAAAGATACAATTTAACTATTACACAGTGTTTAAGTATGTAATTTTATAATCTTACTCTTTCTATGTAATGATACTGCAATTATTGTTTCTTGGTTTTGTTTTAAAGAGCTACTTTTCCTAAATTGAATGAATAGTGAGCTGTGCTCTTATGGAATGTTTATCTACAAAACATATTAAAATATTAATTAAACCTTGCAAAAATCCCTGTCAGGACTGTACACAAGCATTATCATTCTTTCAGATAGTAAATGCAGTTAATGTTTCTCCAGTAGTGCTAGAGAACTTTTGTATCCAGGAGTCTGTCCAGTTCTGTTAATTTGTTTTTTCAGCAAAAGCCTATCATCACTGATAGCTGTGAAGTGGAAAAAACATTCTGGATTGTAATAGGCAGTTATATCTACCTACCTCCAACTTTGTATCTCATTTGCCTAGTACGTTGCTCTGAATTCAAGATGATTTCTTTCAAACTTCAGGGAAGTTTAGTTTTGGTCATGGATGAGCTACTTGCAATCCAATTGCTAGTTTTGTGAACACGGGCTGTTGTTTAGCTGAGCAGAATCAAACTGCTTGATACATGATTTAATAAAACACTAGAGTGGTGCTTGATCCAGTCAGCCATCCTTTGAATTAAAATTGTAGCTTAAAATTGCTTAGAAATAAGCGTCAGAGGATGGACAACTTTTGGCATTTAAAATGGAAAATATTATTTGATATGCATTCTTGAAATGTCTAAATGATTTGAAAATTAAATTATGAAATATTCATATGAAAGTTGCCAATAAATCTATGATCAAGCTATTTAGTCTTTAATGTTTTATAGTGTTTTAAATCAGGCTTTTCAGAATATTTCTTAGATGCGGACAGAAATCTAATTTGGAGATTGATTTACATCGAATCTGATTCTATTTGCATATTATAGTAATGTGCAACTAATGGTGGTGCATCTAACATTATATGTTAATGATAAATACAGTAAACCAGCCACATAAGGCAACAGTGTATGATCATATAGTTCTTGTCCAGGAACTCTAAATTTTTATAAGACCTAGTCCTTTAATCTACTGTATGGCTTTCTGTGAGTGTTAAATACAGATAATAGTCACTACTACCTGAGTTAGGTTGCTCTGTATTAATTGGGAAGAGGGAAAGTGTCTTATAGCTAGGGCTTTGCTCATCACCTGAAGGTGCTCAGCATCGCTGAAAACCAAGGTGTGGCTTTATTTTAACCCCTACAGTTTGGGTCCTTTAACTGTGTTCCAGTGGCGTGCAATAAGAGCTGCTCCAGCTGAACGGCTGCTCACGGGTCCTGGCACATTGCTGATCCCGTGCTGTCCCTCTCCTGGCAGTCAGCACGAGGAGAAGGGTGGGCTCTGGCTCTGTTACCTCTGCTTAGACGGACACGTGTAGTGCCTCCTCAGATCATGTATTTCATTGCTGCTGCAGTGTGGAGCATAAGAAAACAAAGCACTCTGTCAAATGTATCCTGCTCTCAATGGGCAGATGCTCGCTCAGGATTATGAAAAGGTGTCCCTTTTTCCAAGAGACTCCAGGTTGCTCTGAAGTGTCAGGTGTAAGTGGAAAATCGATGGGTACAGGCTGTTCCCTGAAGGCGCTCATCTCTCTCGGTTGTACGGGCTGTGAGCATGGCATGGAAGAGCATCCATCCTATTAAATACAGACTGACAGTAGTAGCAAGGTTACTATAGTTAATTTGCTACTAGATGTATCAAAGTTCATGTACATTTGCTTCTGCCATGCTTTTGTATTAAAAGTATTCCACTGGGAAATGTTGGATAAAATTGGTATTGGATAGTATGCTGTGATAAATTAAAACAAGGAACTGCAGAATTACTCTGACATGAGCTATAGTGACTCGTGTGATTTTTAAATCTTTCCTCCACAGTGTGTTCATCACCTTTCTCCAGTAAAATTTTCCTGTATAATCAGCTATCACTCCCCTGACAAGTATTAGTCGGTTAGAAACTTATCATAGGCTGACAAGTGCCAGAATTCACCCTCTCATTTCTGTTGCTGAAACAACCAGACACTTGGCTTCAGTGGCTGAAATATTGTACAACACATTATTCTTACCTACAGCTTGGCATGGAAATTGTTTTTAATTGTTCAGTTTCAAATCAACACATAGTTGTAAATATGACTCCTGATGATGTTTCCTTACATGGGCTTTTTTGTTTAACAATGATAACAGAATAATCAGATTCTGTGCTGCTCGATCCTAATGCTAAGGGAAAGTTTTAAGATTTTATGTTTTGTTTCATGCCTGACAACACCCTGGACTAAGTAAACTAAATTGATTTTTAAAAAAGCTTAACCAGTTGTGTGAGCATAATTCAGTATACCAGTGTATGTTAATATTTTGGGAAAATGCCAACCATTAACTGTATGGAGCTTACTTAACAACTTGTGTATATAAGAGTTATATGTAAGACATACCTACAGAATGTTTTCTCAGAAGACATTGTCAAAACACGCAAGGATGGTTTCCAGATTCATTACCTATTAATTGTACCATTCTGGGGGATTCTTCCACAGATTCATTTCTAAGCCCTTTAGAGATAGTAAAGCAAAGATGATAATCTGGTTTAGTTATGACTTAAGTAAGGGAAAAATTAACTCTTTTCTGCTGTTGTTAAAACTTCGGGAGTTTTAGGGTAGCTGTCAAACCTTGTTTTATGTATTTTTAGAACACTCTACTTATGTCCTAAACGGTGTTATTTAAAAGAAACCAAAGCATTTTAGGATTTAATTGTATTTTGATTTGTTCCCTTGTAATGTATGCAATGGCATGGTACTTCACAGTTATGTTCTTGCTTTCCTTGGTGATTATTGCAACTAATGTAAGTCTACATTCAAAATGGAAGAAAGGCTTCAATTATTAATTTTTTATTAGCATTTTACACAGCTCCATGATGTGTGCCTTGGCTCCTCTGACTAAAATTAGAACATAAAACTAAAAGAGAGATTCATTTCTGTAAGGTCATGGAGCAGCCTGTGCCTAGAGAGCCATAACACAGATCTCCATAATGGCTTTTTGAGAAGAGTCTAATAAAGGAAGAAATTGCAGCAAGCCTCTTATGCCAAGAGCCTCCAGTTTGCTGAATATAAATAGGCATTTTACCTGTTGAACTATGGCAGCAGAAATGCTCAAGTAAGAGTTTACTTTTTTTGCAAACAAAGGCTCTTAGTCTGTGTGGAACCTGTTCTTTGTGTTACGTAGTGGCTTTGCAAGTCAGTGGGTTTCCATGGCTGAGGGCTGTTTGTAAATGCAAGATGGAACTTCTCTCTGAAAAAGCTGCCACCAATCTTTTTGGGACTATATTGGCTTTATTTATTTATCCAGAGACTTTCTTGTTGATTACAAGGAAATGAAGAAAAATTAAGCTACTTTCTCCAACAGAGCAGTTAATGTACTGCAGGGTGTAATGGTTTACTTCTGCTCTTTTCCACGAGGCTCTTTACCCTTCTGGTTTAGTTACCTTATTTTAATTTTCTGTATTGTGAAATTAAAGGAGAGCAGTACTTCAGCAGCCAGTCATATTCTTATAGAATGCTTTATAAGTCTGTAGGAGGGTATAAGCTCAGAGCAGTGCTGATTTTGATGGCTGTTTAACTCAGCAATTCAGCTTTAGTACATAAATCCTTAGGGGGTGTATGCCCCTCATCACAAGCTGGGTTTGAAGAAACAAGAACTTAGTATGGTGATTTATTGAACATAACCACTTTTCATAGAGCATGGGAAACCTGCAGTGCTGAAATCCCTTTAGAACAGTTCTTCCACATTCCTTTTCATTATAAATAATTATGAAACAGGTCCATCAGGTGCCATTTTAAAATATCAGCATCTGCCATCAAAAGTGTTTACAGTAATTCAACACTTCAGTGTGTTTAAATAATTGAATGTGCAACAGGAAGAATTGCATTCATAGTCACTCACACTAAATTGCAATAGAAATAGTGCACAATGAAATTGGAAAAAAATGGTGATGTGCTGAAAGAAGAAATAAAATCTTTGTTTGATAGCCCAAAAATGAGAGTTTCCTTCTATCTGGCAATTTCAGTCTGTTACAGCATTTCTATGCTATGTTTGGAGACAAGATGAACAAAAAAAACTTTATTTGCTACCAGTAACTTTTATGACATGCTGTTTTTTGAGAAAAGACACTTTTTAAAAAAGAAATTTGTTTGCTTTGATCAGTAGATTAGTGATAGCTGATTTTACTTTGGTAAGTTGGTATTAGACAAGTGGAATCACAAGTATAATTTTCCAGTTTTAATCTGATTTGATGGTATCCTTATTTCAGTCAGAAACTGGGCAGCAGTGGTGCAGCCATAGGGAAGACTTCACAGCATTTAAGCCAGTCAGCTCTGAAACAATCTCTCTCCTTCCTCCTGCACTGTTCCTCTCCACAGTGAAATGGTTCAGAGAGCTTAACTGGTTGATAAATATTTATTCTTGTTTTGGTTTGGGTTTTATTTTGCATTGGTTTTATTATGGCTTAACTTTAGAACCTCCTCTTTATGAACTGAGATAAACGTGATAGTGCATTCTCAAAGCAAACAGTTAGGATAATGCAACATTTGAAAGGTAGGAATTGCAAAAACTGTCCTGGCTTCATTCCTTAAGCTAAGGTTTAAAGATAAAACTGTTGTGAAACTGCATGGTATGTTTACAAATTCTCAGCCCGTCAGTTTACTTCCCACAAAAAGATGTACAGAATGTTTTTTACTCAGAATGAAGGCTGTAGATTAAGAGAATTTTTTCTTGACTTCTCCTGTTGCAAGAGGTGCTTACTAATACCCACTTTGAAGTCAATGCATGACTTGTTTACTCTTAATTCCTTGGCTCATAGGGACAAACTGTCCACATCAGAGTGCTTTATCAGTCTTTGTTTCCTCTTAAATACATTTTAGCAAATACTTGTTAGAATATAAACAGTACTGTTAGACGCTATATCACTATATAGTGCACAGAATAATAATAGAAATGTTTTGGTATTTTCATTGATTTTAATGCTTTATGCATCTTGGCAATTTGCTGAAATTTTTGTGTTTTATATCACTGCAGTTATTTTGTAGATTCACAGATTGTGTTGCCAAGCTGAAATGTTGACATGGTCTGACTTTGTGTATACTATGGATAAAAGAAGTTCATTTGGTAACTTACTGGTAAACCCAATTTTGACTGGACCTATGGCTTGGGTTAAAGGAGGCATATACCTGTCACCTGCCTAGGTATGGGTACCTCTGAAACCTTTCTAGAAAACTGGGTGGCTTTTTTTCTTTTAAAGACCTATGGATTAAACTGTTTCTTGGAGGCTGCTGTGATTTTATGTGATGCTTCATTTTCTCAAAACGTTATTCAGAATTAAACCAGATGCCATCCAAGTTATGAATGAATGTTAATGTTTGTAAGGAGCATTATCAGTGTACTCTCAGGTACACATTATCTGTTCAGGAAATGTTTCATAGTGTTCATCAGTATAAACTCTTATTGCTCATGTAAGAGGGAAATTACCATTCCCTAATTATTTTTTTATTACTCTTAAATTCTTCTGAAGTAGTTTGGGTACTGCTGTGATTTTTTTGGCTGCCTGTGTTTGCTGTGCCCTTGCCCCCTGGTTATATCAATACTTTCCAAGCAGTTGAGTTGGTGCTTGATGCTCCCTGATTGGCAGTTCTAGATAAGATATTTAGGGGTAGCTGATAGCAATCAACCTCTGGCTGCTCTTCTGGAACTGACAGAAGCAAAAGCCTGCAGCAGAGCCTGGCACAAGCTCACCCACAGCAGCTCCCAGGTGATCTCTGGAAAAGTTATCCCCTGAAGAAGAGCCTGTGAGACAGGTGAGGAAGATAACTCCCTGCCACAGGAGGCATCAGAGGCAGGCCAAGGTGAAGAAAAGGTGGGTGACACTTCCTGGAGAGTGTCTCGCAGGAGGTGGAGGCATTCCTCTGCCAACCTGACCATGTCTGGAGAGGTTTGTTGCTTGTCAGCCACTGGATCCAAGAGGCTGCAGAGAGTCTCCCAAATTGTGTCTGACCCTCAGGCTACTCCCCCTTGTTCATTCATTTGGGCACTAATCAGTGGGTAGTGCCTGGGTGTCTAAAGAGTGACTGAAGAGTTCTGGTGAGGATGAAGGGCATGGTGCCCACAGGGTGCTCTTCTCTGTCCTGCTGGTAAAGAGGGAAAGCTCAAGGAGGATTGGGCAAATTTTCAGATCAACACTTGACTGTGGATTTCATGTCACAGCTGACGATTTTGGCTTTTTTCATTGTGGGGACCTCTTTGAGGACCAATGCCTGCTGAACAGGAACAGGACTGTCAAAGTGGAAAAAGAAGATCTTTGACAACAGGCTTCTAACCTTGTGACGAGGGCTTAAACCTGATTGTGTCAGGGAGAGGGTAAAAGAAGCTGAAGAGAAGAGTAGGAACATGGGACAATGAAGTTTTTCAGAAACACTTCTGTGATGAGGTGTCTCATCTTCCTTACATAAAAGCCAGTACACAAATGCACGTGAAATGGGAAAGGTGGACTTGGAGGTCCATGCACAGTTGCAAAGCTGTTATCTCAGTGCGAGTCCAGCCACCGGGACTGCTTTCATGAATGGGGTGCTGAAGGAAACACAGACCCAGACCCTGGGGAAGAGAGGTTGTGTCCTATGCAAAATAAGGGCTGGAAAAAATCCTGGGAAGGGAACTAGATCAGCCAATGTAGCATCACTGTATTTTGAACAATTTAAATAGAATATTATCTTTGGGCATGTTTAACTTTATGAACTGTTCTGAAAGTGAAGATTGCCAGTTAATCTTTGGATTGTGTAGGTAACATCATTTCTGTGTGTAACCTGGGGAGGTTTTGACATTGGTGTGAATCGCAGCTCTTTTATATTCATGCTCCTCTGCTGAGATTCCCTCTATGAGTGATGGACTGGAAATTTAGAACTTACTTTTTTATTTACTCCCCTCCAAACTGAATTGATACTGCTCACATATGGCATATTGGCTACCCAACAGACATGAGATGTTCAGATGATGGTGATTTTCCATTCTAACTGTTAGGGGTTTTTTTAAAAAATTACCTAGAGGTGAGACACCTTGCTCTATATCCCAGAGTTATCTGGTGGTTTCTAAAAGACTTAAGATCTCCATTATGAATGCTTTATTATTTGACTGCTCTGACCACATACAAAAAACCAGAAAATTTACAAGCTTTTATGGATTTTGAATTCTCATTAAACGAATAACTTTCTAATAGTCCATTCCTGACTTCTCAGTAATATCTGCTGCAGTGACCAGTGTAACACTAAAACCAGAAATAATTAATACTTCAAAAAACCAAACTCTGTCTTAAAGCAATAACTCTCTGTTGGGTAACTTGCTAAGCCTGGGACATTTTTATGAGGAAATATCACTGTCTATGGCATATGAGCATTTTATAAAAGGAAGACAATAAAATACCTGTGTAAAAACTTTGTTTGAAGAGATTACTCAGAGATACTTATCTGCCTCTTCCATATTTTCTATAGCAGGATCTTCAGAAAGCTGTAACATTCGGGTTTATCTTAAGATTAAATGATGTAACACAACCATGACAAAAAGAGCCTGACCTGTAAAATCTTTGAACACATTTCAGTAATAATGTCAATTGTTTTATGCCAGGAGCACAGAGACACTTTAGAGAGTATGTTTTTGTAAGTATTTTACTTTGCTTCTGCTTGTTTTATCCTGCTCTATTTATCCCGGTGTAGGGTATTTCACTTCTGTGTCACTTGTGTATTTAGTACCTTTTGTGCAAGTTGCATTGCTAAATGCTATCCTTGCTAGCCCCAAAGTTTGACTGAAAGTCATAACAAATTAAACAGGGAGTAAGGACCTAGGTATGCTAAGAGTTGCATCCCTTTGAACTGAAAATAGTCATGTAGGTGAGATTCATTGTGCCTTATTAACAGGAGAATATACGCAGCCATCTGTGACTTCAGAAACACAGTTAAGCTCTAGACACTTGGAACTTGTTCACTACGTGTTGCTCACAATGCCATGGCTACAGTGTTTTAAGTTTAGTTTCACTTACCTGAGCAGTCTGATTGGAAGGAAGAATCTAATTACAGAAAATTTTGGGAGGTTTAACTATGGTGTTTGTCTCCTGGTGTCCGTTGACTGAGGTTTGTAGAAGAATGTGGTTTTGCTTTTGGAAGTACATCTGCTGAATAGCTTTGCTGGTTAGGTGGCATAAAGTTTTCATACTATTATTCAAAGGTTTAAAATATAGTTCACTCCTTATCTGTGTGCTCCAGAACTGAGAGGATCCTAGCATGCTTCTGCTCGTGCTGAGGTCGCTGGCCAGCTGGAGCTCAGTGGGAGAATAGTGTGGGGAAGGCCCTTGGTTCCCAGTGCTGCTGTATCTGTCCTTGGCAAACTGAGTGCTTCAGTCTGCAGCAAATCTATTGCTCTGGAGGGGAAATGTACCATTTCTAAGCTATTAGAACTTTTCATTTTTTTGTAAGAAGTGTTTTGTGAGGATCCAGAATATATATTACTAAACTATTAATGCTGCAAGTTAGTGAAACACGCCACTTCTCTGTGACTGGTGTCATTCGCTTGTCTTATCTGAATCCTGCAGGCTCATTTTTAATGTAATTACTATCTTTTTGGTAAGATGGGCTAAATTCTTGGAGTGTTGGGCCAGCTTGCACAACCTGCTTGGGGAATATGGTTGCACATCCAGGCCAAAGATTTTTCAGGAGTTACCCTGTCAAATAAAGACCCAAAGCAAAGAGTAGCTAAACAGAGTCAGGGCCATTTTATGTTTATTTTTGGATATCTAGTAGATTTTTGTAAATTAAAAAGTATTGTATACTGTTAGTTTAAAGTTTGCAGAGCTACTTGGTTTCTCCTTTAGTTTTGGAAGATTTTTCAATTCTATGATTTTGGTTTTTGTTGGCTTTTTATGTTAATCTAGGGAAATAAGTCAGTGAGAGAAGACACTTAACCTTCATGTTATAATCTGTTTGTAGTTTACTACAAGACTGTACTTGGTTTAAAGACTGAAAATTTCCCAGTGGGTTTGGACGTGTATTTCATGTACTTAGGCATTGATTAAATATTCTAGGCCCTATTTTAAAGGCTAATCTCAGGTCTTCAGAACATTCTGAGTTCCTTGCAAAGGTCATCTCTTCTGCATAATCTTTAGATTATGTATGTTTTCTTAGCCAATAACCATTAAATCCACTCTTTATTTTTGGACTAAAGTCAGTCTTTCTACACTGGGTAATTAAAGAAAGCCTTGAAAAAAGTGTTGGCCTTCACTTCTTTCATTTATAATCCTAGACTCTGCTCCCGTGACTGTAGTCATGAATGTTTCTTATTCTCATCCTGGCTCTGTTTGAGCCCTGTACCTGCAGCATTGCTTGTTTGTTTAATTACTCAGCCTGGAAGAGTCAGTTGTAAAACAGACATGGAACTTTTCAAGCAGATCTTCTAACAATCTTTTTTTTTTCCTTCCCCAAAATGCTAATAAAACATTGCATTTAAATTGTTTTGACTTTAAAAATATATTTTGTTTCAAGAAGCATAGATTAAGGCCTGG
This sequence comes from Machaerirhynchus nigripectus, assembly GCA_013397975.1. NCBI lineage: Eukaryota > Metazoa > Chordata > Aves > Passeriformes > Dicruridae > Machaerirhynchus > Machaerirhynchus nigripectus. The sequence goes on from VZRQ01001805.1 coordinate 1,105,553, forward strand.
CATGACAGAACCTCTTTAGTAATAAATAATGAAAAGTCAGGAAAAGATGTAAAACTGCTTCAAAAGAAGCAAAATAACAGTAAAACTGCTGGGTAGCTTGACTTTAGGCTAGAATGTCTGCAATTATTTCATCATCTGCTAGAAACTAGGTCTTTAAAAAGTTTAGCAGTAAGAGAAAAGGTTTGCCATTCTTGCAAATCTGAGTTGGAATGGCTAAATAGAAGTGAGAGGGAGGTGAGGAGAAAGAGGCAGGAAAAATGAGGGAACAGCACTGTACTCTAATGGGTTTCTGCAAGTGAGTTGCAAGGTACCAGGAAAAAAAAAAACCAAACAAACAAACCAAAACATAATAGTGGGGAGTTATGCAGTTGGCTGTGAGAGAAGTGAGTTGAGTAGACATTCAGGTGAAAATTTGACAAATGTATATTCAGTTGGTGAATCTGAAGTCTATGTAATTTATTTCATTTTAAAGAGAAATAATTCAAGAAAATATAACTAATACTTGTAATTTCAATACAAAGGAATGATATGCTAACAATGGAATTAGCAGTTCTACCATCTCTTCCCAAGAGTATATATTTTCCTAAATTTTACATGTTCTTTTTCTTTTTATGCTTAGCCCCTGCTCTTTGTTTAGAAATCCTTCTGCTTGTTAAAATATTCACTAACTAATATTTAGATTTAACCTGCTTAATTTTTGTGTTGCTTCATAGTCCTATCTAAACATATTTTTAGGGTTGTTTGCATTTTCTTCATTAGCCTAATGCATGATAAATATGTAATAAAACTGGTTGTTGTTCTAATGCATTCCTAACTCCTATTTACACTATACTGGCTGCACTGATTAATCTCCAGCTTTCTTTCACATGCTCTATTGATCTACTATTAACTGTTAAATATGTATATGTATGCTATATACGCAAAAGCTCTTCTACGTCTTTAGTCTAATGCTTTATCAGAGATTCTAAGAATAGTCAGACATGACACATTATTATTGTCATTATTTTGGCCAGGTTATTGCATGGATGTATTTCCCCATAATTGAGTAATAAAATAAAAACAAGCAAGGGAGCGGAGTTCATAGAAAAACGTGAAACTATAGCCTGTATTAAAATAGTATAGTTGAAAAATAGTTAGCATTAACTAAAATGTAAAAAGGAGAGGAGGAACAAAACATTTAGGAGCTGATTTTTCATTGATGTCCTGTTATGTGCAATTTCAGGTAAATGTCTCATTATAAAGGTTTTATTGAATTCCTCAAGCTCTGTTGTGGTCAGTTGGATGCTTTGCTTCTATTCCTTTGCCTTGCTCAGAACCTCTCTTTCTGGAGGCGGTAAACTTTTCTTCATTTTTAGACTATATTTCTTCAGGTTTGTTGTGTTCTCTTTTGTTCTTGTGCTAACATTGTCCTTGAGCTTGATGGTTTTGCTCAGATTACTTTCACCCCATGATATATTTAGAAGGAACACTCAGCTCTAAGCTGAGTCTTTCTTTGACTAGACTCTCAATAGGGTTTTGTTCTTCTCTACGCTGTCTACTTAAGACTAACAACTTTTTTCTCTTCCACTTGTGGTTTACCGTTCTTGGACACGCCTGATCAGAAGACAGAATTCCAAATCAAATCTTGTTAATGCTTTTCAGAATAAAATCAATGTTATGTTTCCTGGAGATGAATTTGGTTTATCTTTCAAGATTGATTGACATTTTGACAAAAAAATAACAAGTCTTGTGTTTCAAGGCTGTGATCTCTCTGTTCCTTGAATGCTCAGATGTATGAAGTACTTTCAGGAGGTGCTGTTGTACATAACACTATACATATTTGACACACTTGCAGCTATTCTGAAAAGTTTTTTTCTGACAAGTGTAATTTTGCAATTTTTGGTGAATGTGACAGGCTTTGGTTCTGATCTTGTGTGATTTGTCTGCATTTGCTGAACAGCAGCTGGACATGCACAACCAGAACCTTAAAAGGAGCTGTGCTTTATTTGGACTGGGATTCTGATGTAATCTGAAGGGTGGTTATATTCAGCATGTCCCAAAATTTTTATCAGTTCTAGAAACTCTTAAAACAATAAATTTACCGTTTCTTAACCCTTCATCCTTGAGTCCAGGCAGACTCAACAAATCTGTGCCATAACACTTGTTCACAAAATGCTACAATGCTTATTTAGGTCCTAAGTGTATTGCAGTGGACTAGAGGTTAGGGTATTTAAAGCACTAAAAACATAAATTTGTCAGAGTTATTTAATAAAGCAAACATGAAAGTGTTGTGGTTCTTTTTAAATTGCTCCTATATTGCTATTGTCGTAAAACATTCCTGGAATTAACTGTCTGAGCACAGAAATTTCGCTATCCATTCGTTTTTGTAAGAGATGGCCATGAAGAAAATTAATACTTCTGAATGAGAAAAATATGAGAGGAACTTTTAACAGTGAAGTCAGAAACATGTCTGATAAACAAGTTGGTACTGTAATACTGATTTCAGGTATCCCATGTAGGCCCTTCTTTCACAATTTGCCTTTCTGATACGGTAATAAGGATTCCCTTTTTCAGACCACACAGAAAAGCATTTCAGTGCTGCTATTATGTTGACCACTAGATTGTAATTGTTGTAATGTTTCAATATTTATGGTTTTCCTTTCATATATTTAATAAGTTTAATGTACTGTTGGACATTTGAAATCTGCTATATTCATTTTAATATTGTTTGATACACAGTTAATATACCATTTGGCACCCCAGGCACACCTGGCTGCTGCTGTATGTAAATGTAAATGTAATATGTAAATATTGCATATTTACAGCTATTCCAACTTGCAGGGAACTTTTGAAGTAAATATTATAGATATGATGTCCTCAAATCCAATCTGATTCCACCAAGCTGTAGCATTTTAACTTCTCTTTGGGCTCTCATATGCTTCTCCACACTCATCAGTGTCACACACACTTCTGTTCCATCAGTTAGGCTGAGCTTTACATTGGCTAGGAAAGGCAAGACGTTCTTTCTGCTGCCTATTTAAATAGGAGTCACTAAAATGTTGATTTCTAAGTCTTTACAGTATGTATTACCAGACAGCCTGCTTTGCCCTTGATTTATTTCTCTGCTTCTCCACCACTAACCATGTATAAAATTGTTGAAATGTGAATGGAAGTTTATATTTGTGCAAAACGTGAGCAGATGTTTCCAGCTGAAAAGGTATTAAATGCCTCAGAGTATGGGCTTAAGAAGTTCTGAGTGTCGAGCATGAGCAGTTCTCTTCCTCAGATAATCAAATTTAAGGGTTTTTTCCTTAAATTACAATTCAGGTAGATTAAATAACTTCCTGGAAAATGGAAAGTGCATAGGTAGTAACCTTTCAGTCAAAGCCTGCATCTTTAAAAAGTATTGGCCTGACACATTTTAGACTGCTTTTCCTCATGATCAGCCTAAGGAAAATGATCAGCACGTTAATCTATTTGCTGCATTCTTGGTGAAATAATCCCTCAAATGGTAAAAATATGCCCCCTACAACATTTATAAGATTTCTTCTAATCTGTTTCCTTAGCATTTCAATGCAGGAATGATCACAATATATATAAATTCTTAACATTCAAGTTTCAACTTTTTCAGGATGTGTATGTATTTTTTTTAGAGGTATACTTTTAAAGTAGAAATAGCCTTTTTGCGTCTGCTATGATTAACATTCTTAAAGACCTCATTTGTCAATTTTAATACTGTTTACATATTATGTATAGGTATAGAAGCTTATATTATCTAGGTAACTGGTCTTCATTTAGATGTAGGAGCAACATATGCAGTGAGAAAATTCAAGGTGTTTAGCATAAGGCTCATCAAGAAACCTCTTTGAGTTTAAAACTGACACATCAAATCAATTTGTACACATTAATTCCTGTCAGTGTTTTTTTTGTTGTTGTTAAACATTCCTTATGTATCTGAACCTTAACAGCTATAAATTTCCCCAGTCTCTCATAATGCTACTGAAAGCTTCTCTGATATTTTTTTTTTAGCTGCAATTAATCAAACTCACATGCCCTATAGAAGTATGGTTTATTGAATATAAAAAGTAGTTTTGTATCTGCAAACAATACTTGGCCTAAATTAGTGAAAAACAGGAGTTATCATTGAGTGCACTGTTATAGTCAATAAATTTTGTAATTTTTTAGGGATATCTAGAATTAATTTTACACCTGATCTTGACCTAAATTTAGGAATATTATTGCGTAGAACTTTATCCAAGTTCCTTAATCCTTCTGCTACACTTTTTTAATACATCAAAACAAAGCCGAAAACAGCTTAGTTTTGATTTACAGTGAAATTAGTCCATCTTGGATACTTTCTTGTTTAGGTTTCAATTTTTTTTTTCCATTTTGCTTTTCTCAGGTTTCACAGAAAACCATTTGTCCATAAAGTTCTAGAGGGGAAAAGTACAAGCTGCCTGTAGTAGCATTCTGGTTTTTTTGGTTTGGGAAGGAATTAACCTCAGGTGATGGTGAGCTTGCCTTGATGTCAGAAATAGCACATTTCAGATGGGAATAAAAAGAAAGTGTATGTACCATAGTAGCAGAATCCCTGTACTTCTCAGTACTATTTCAGAGGGATGCTGTGTTTGCCAGTATTTTTTGATTGCACTTGAAGAAATATTACCTTCTCTTCCTAAGTGTGGACTCACCCATCCAGTATGCACACAGCTCTCTGTATTGTCTGATCAGAATTGGTTGTTAAGATTTCAATTGCCCTCTTCCATTTACCTTATAACATTTTATCTTTATGAAAGCTTTTGCAGTGAAATAAAAGTAATGAATTTATCTTCATAGGAGGTTATAAAATCTTTAGTTACTGGATTTCAGTCTCTAATTTTTTTCATAGTTACCTGTGCAATTTTTTGGAGACCAAATATTTATAAAAGTAAAGTGGAAAGTGTACAATATTTTGAAATATTGTCCCATTTTCTTCCTCAAATATCAGCCTGTTTGAAAATACCTCAAATACTCTTAGCAAAATTACTGGTATTGTGGCTGCTAATGTTACCATTTTTGAACACTATTCCTGATTCAGATATCATATTCCTGATATCAGATATCATATTCCTGATATCAGATACCATAACTCCCGTGATCTGTCTTCATTTTCAGGACTCTACAGTAGGATGTAGGTGACAAGGTGTATTTTACTTTTCTTTCCTCTGGCCCATACCCCCCACCCCTCACTGCATTTCAGGGTTTTGAAAAATCAAACTGCAGCTTTCAGTGGTGTGTATCAGTTTTGTGAGTTTATTAACTCTTGACTACTATTTATTATTTCAGCAAGTGGTTGAGAGCCATGCTCACTCTTACTCAATAACAAAAATATTAATAAACAACATGATATGATAAAAATGTTAAGACCATATCCCAAATTTTTAAAACCAGTGTTTTATTCCTTTTCCATTTTGACTTCACTGCTATCTCTATCTTTGCTGCTAAGAAGACACTTATTTTAGATATAGCTTAAGGTGCAAAGGTTGTGGTGCTACTGAATCAATGTTTAATATCGTAAGGAACCTGATAAAGAATAAGAAACACCTTTACTGTTCAGCAGAGGTATTAACTCTGATTTTGCAGGTTTAAAAACCAGAGATAGCATCAAGTTCACTTAACCAGGATGGTGCACCAGGATATATTAGTCCAAGGCTCCTTCACACTCATGCAGCAAATCAGAACAGACATGCAGACAGATTAAAAGTATTCTCTGCCACCAAATATTTTAATACCAGATACACTTGAATTCTGCAGCACTTTAATCCCACAAATCCTGACCTGTCTCTGTAATTCTAAAAGGCAAACACAAATGTGTTAATCTTCTGAAGATATTTTCTTCATGCTGCTGTTGTGACCTTATTCAATACAGTCTATCAAGGTCAGCATTTTTAATGTACTCTGTGGGTCTTAACCATCAGATTTAAAACATTTACTTTCTTAAGGAAATCTCTGTTTAAAAACTAACATTTTCCTCTTAGAGTTTTGTAGTGGTTTAGGTTTATGGCTATTCATTTCTTCAAAAAAGAAGAAAAAAACAGTGCCACTATCTGTGTAAGTGGTCTGTCTTCCAGGCTTCCACTCTTACTTAATTGTCCATGTCCAATTTGTGCCTTTTGCTAGCAGTTAATTTTGTAAAGTGTTAATTTTATTCAGCAAAATAATAGACTGTGATCACTATGCTTTGAGTAGCCTTCAAAAAATTGAATAGCCTTCAAAAATTTTGACCTTAGTTTTAACTTTGTTTTTAAAATAAAGTTTTAAAATCATCACTTTTAATTTCCATATTTCAATATTTACAGTTTTGCAGTATTTCATACATTGATTTTTGTCTGTCTGCAAGTCCAGGGCTGTTCCTTGAGATTACTTGTGAAGATTGCTTTTGTTTGGAATTGAACATGCAATCTACTGGTGGAGTAAAAAACAGGGTGGAGAATAATGACAAGTTTAAAAAAGAAGCAAAAAAGGTCAGTGACTGTGAGTAGACACTGCAGTTACTGGCTGGCCTTTCAGAGACTGTGGAGTTTATTGCTTCAAGGTCTTAGTGGCAGCAGTGAGTGTCAGTAGAGTAAACCATTACTATTTCTATTCTTCCTGCTATTATCGTACCATTAGTACGAACATGGTTGTAGGAAAATGTTATTTTGAGACCAAGTGGGAACTGAGGGAGAAGTTTGTATATATTTAAGCAAAACACTTTATAATCTTGCCTTATAATCTTGCTTGTTTCTTGTTGTTTGAAGAAAGAACTATACACAGGCTCATGTTTTTACAGTCAGGGAATTAAGTCACCAGTAAAAGCAAATCTAAGACAGGCCTCATGATTCTATCATAGCTTAATGTCTGTAAATAGCCTTTTTAAATGACCAAAGGCATGCATTTGGAGTACAAATTACCAAGTTTAAAATTTCCCCCCATTTTTTTTTCCCTCCCCCTTAGTTATGGGAGTCATGTTTCAAAGGTAATTTTTACCTAGGTTTCTAATGCATCCATTTGGGAATGAAATCTTACTTCTTTTTCTTTCTGTTTAAGACTAAGCAGCTTCATTCTTACTAGTACTGTCTCATGCAATTTCATATCGTTTCAATTGCAAATTTAGAATCATTAAAATCAAAACAAGATCAAAATATATAACTCGGGTTTTGTGAAAGCTCTTAGAAAATCTTCTGGTGAGCCTTGTCCGACAGACTGCCACAGATTTTTGAACGTGCTTTGAAAAGTTCACCCTTGTCCTTGAGGCTAAAAGGTAAAATAAATAAAAGTTACATGTGAGTTGTGGCTGCACTTTTATAAATGCTTCTCTGTGCCCTCATGCCTCTCTGTGGCTGAGGCTGGTGCCACACTAGGAGTGGCCAGATGAGTGTGGAAATATCTCCTGTAATGAGTTTGCATTGTAAAAAGTAATCATTTAGGGATCAGTTAGATTTCTGTCTTATCTCAGCAATCTGAGAGCTTCTGCCTTCTAAACAGATGCATTTGGAAATACCAGTAGAGTTTTTTCAGAACTTGTAATAAGTATTAATGTTGTATTAGTATCATTAAAAAGCCTTTAAAGAACCCCTAAACTGCACTTTGATAGAAGAAATAACAACAGCCTTCATTTATCAGGGACAAAAACTACATAATCTCTTGAAAATTCAAATCAGCTTTGAGAATCTCAAATTTGTTGTGGGAGGGAAGGCAATAGTTTTTATTTAGCACAGTTTTTAAAATCTTGTTTGGGATAGCAGCAGATAATATTAAAATTTTGGGATTTTTATTACTATTGTAATAGAAGGAAACAGTACTAGGTGATGTATAGGATTTAGAAGTTAGTTTTCTATATTTTCTACTTTGTGATTCTGTGAAAATCCAAGCTGCTTCTGTTGAGGACAAAGGATTCTTAGGGCTCAAGTCTTATCTTGCTTTTCAGCACTATGTAAGGTAAAGTATGTTTCAGAATTTCTCTCTCAATCTAAAGAAACCAGATCAGCAATTTATGTACAGAAATGGAATCTTTCTTGCAATGCAGAAGGCATTTAAGCTCTCCTCTTTCAAAGTTATTTTGCTACAGGTTTGATACAAAGAGTAAGTGAAATCAGCACAAATAGCATCAGAACTGTTACTTGGTTAGAGCTTGGAGAAAAGAAAATGCTATTAAAAAGGACTGGTTATATTATATAAGTAGCCATGTATTCAAAAATTGGAAGAAACATTTTCATAAGCACTTATAACTTGTGCTTTGCATGTGGTTTTGTATTCATAATGTAACACTGTAGCAAAATGCTGGATTTTGTTTATGTTGCTTGACCTGTATTTCTTTGTATGGAACTTACTTAGGTATTTTATGTTGTCCTCATTTTCACTCATCCCTTAAAAAGGCTTTTTTCCACCAGAACTGGGAATGTTAACAGGGATTTTTTCATTGACCAAACATAGGGATGGAAGAACCAAACCACTTGTGAACTGCAAGGCGTATGAAAATTGGCTGCTGGATCGCTTTTTGAAGAGTTTGACATATTTACTTTATTGGCATTTTGTTGGGAAATTATTCATTTGAGAACACTTCAGGTTTATTGTGTTCATCCTTAACAAACAGTCAGGCTTGTAGTTATGTTCATCAGAAAACAAACAATATTTGCTAATAAAAATCAAGCTGCAGCGAACGTCTATCAAGCAAATTGCTTCCCAAATTAAACCTGTAATAACCCTCTAAAGGCAACTGCACTTAAACAGCAGAGGGTTTGGGTTATATTTCATGGTTTTAATGTTCTGAGGTGAACTCAGATTCTTTCTGCTCTTTTGATACTTGTTACCAAATATGTTACCAAATGCTTTTCTAGATGAACAGAATCTTATTGTACATTAAAATTCATGGTCAAAATTGAGCTCTTATGGTGTCTCCTTAGACTCAGACAGGCATTTTGGCCCATATATCAAAATAAGTGTTTTGTTTTATTTCTCCATATTTTGTGAATTTGGCTGGAGACCTTCCCTGGACAGACTAATCTCTCTAAATGGTCATGGTTTGAATATGTTTTCGGGGAGAGCACATAAATTCAGGGTCTTGCAAGGTAGTTTTGTTTCTTTTATGGTAAAGAATGCTCAAAGAAACTCCATGTCTTAAAAAGTAACCCCATGGATCATAAAAGGTATTAAGAATAGTTGTCGGAACAATATGCTTCATGTGACACAATTCAGTTTAAGTCACTGTTTTCTTTGGAAAAATATTAATCTGTCATCATAAAATTTTGTACTGAAAAAGTTTCCTCTCAATAACTGGGACACACACGTTGGAAACTTTTCTGGTATTTTTGTGTAACTGTATCTTATTAAAGAACTGGAATGGTCTCCAGAGTTTTCCAAAGTCTTTCAGATTCTTTATTGATAAACATGTCAATAAACTTACCTTAAAATGCTTCCCATTTTAAACTCTTTTTTGACTTGTAGTATATTATTTTTTCATTCTTTTTATTTTTTTCAGTCCTTCTATGGATAGTCTTTTTCAAGAAAACTGATGAAAATATTCTGAAAGAATTGCCTCTGAGATGAATTTGAGACAATGAATTGGTCTGGGGAAAAAAAAAGTCCTGAATAACTTTCTCAAAACTAGTATTGTAAAAATGACATAGTTCACATATCTTGACTTAATTGTATTAAAAATCTTCTGTATTTTCCAACAGTTTAAGATTAGTTTCTAGGAGGTGTATATTGGCTTGACAGATATTTTGGCCCCACAAATTAAAGTAGAAATATTTACAAAGAAATTGTGAACTTCCTTGCAAGAAAATGCTTGAATTTCAATTTATTTACTGCCTAGCTACTAGGATTTCAAACAGCCATCAAACTCAGCAGGTGGTAAAGATAGTACATCGGACTAGGTTTCAAAAGAGGAAAATGTGAAGGCAAAGGCATAGTACAGTAGAAGTCATTCCTGCTCTTATAATTCAGGAGCCTGTAAAAAAGACTTTTGAGAGACAGATTGATATTCCAGGCTTTGTAACTATGGTTGTTTAGCTATTTGTTGTGATTAAATAATTAAATCCTTTCCTATTTGCCAGTGGATTTTGACAGCTGCTTATGTACTTTTTATTTCTCAGATAGAATGGGTAAACAATTTTTGTCATGTATGCTATTTGCTAGGTACTAATTTTATTTATTTTGTGAGATATTTTTGTAGATAAATGATAAGGTATTTCCCCATTTGGTTCACAGGACATTTTGAAAAGGAAAATAATGAACAAACAACAGAAAAATCATAGCTGGTACTGATGTCTGTTCATACAGTATGTGCTCTTCCCTGTAGAAGGCATGGATATTCATGTAAACATCAAATATTAGTGGACCCTAAGTATAAAAAATGGTGTTAGAACATTACAGAGAAGACGAGAAGATGGTTATAGTAAAATACTTACATTATGGAAGTGGGAATGTGCCATTTTTCCAGCCACTGTAGAACTAAACCTTCAGCTGTCTTTCACAAAATACCAAGCAAAGATATGGAGATGGGTCAGAAAGCCAAACCACAATCATTGATAGAATGTCTTTTCCTAATTTCCAAATATATGTAAAGCTTTTAAAATAAGGCGCCTTCCCTCATGTCCGTTCCACAATCTGGGAAGAGAGAATGAGATGCCACTTTGTGGAATTAGTGTTTGGGGTTTTTTTTTTTGTGAACTCAAATCTTGGCTAAGATGGGATTGATCTAAGTAAAAACTCAGAGCTCTTGGCTTTCTGCCAGCACTCATGTTAAAACATTTACAGAATTAATGGTAAATTTCTTGAACAACTGTCCTTTTAGATCTTGATTCACTGGACTACGTGTAGGAAGTAAGCGTCAATGGCAAATAACAAAGTCACTATTTCAAAGAGCTGCCACATGCCTTGCATTTTTACAAATCGTTACTGACTTGAACTGTTGAGTCACAGAAACTGCTTTTCCTGCTGGTGTATAACATGGCTATGTGCAAAAGCTGGAATCGGCCTTGTGTTCACACAAAGTTTCTTGTACTGACTGCTAAAGACCATAGAGATTTTACAGGGCTTTTTCTTTCTTCAAAGAGTTGTTCTTTGAAAAGGTTATCATTTATGTATGTATGTTATGTATTTTAATGCCCATGAATTCCATGTTCCTTTGATGTTCCGCAGATTTCATGAAGAATGCAAGACTAAGTAGACTATAAAAGTCATGTAGCTTTATTACAGTTTGACTTCAATAGCTGGTTCTTATGAACCCGTTCACAAGAAAAACTGGTAATTTTTCCTTCCCTACATCATTGTTGCTTTCCGTAGTTAAATGATGTGGGGACAGTGTACAAGGCATGACTTGGAAAATGAGGTTGTCCTTACTTTTTTATAATTGCAGTATTTATACACCACAAGCCAATACACCTTTTTCCTATGTCTAGTTCTTCTTAATGGGAATCACAATGTCAAACTGCATTTTGACTCAAGAAATATAGATGGAAAGTTCATGCTGAATGGGATAAAATTGCCTTTATAAACTTTGGCTACTTCTGGTTGATATGCAAGTTTGTTCTGCAATTTTGGAACGGATTGTAAGGTTCTAATTAGTCTCCAGAGAATTCATGTGAACAATAGATTGCTCATTAGTCTATCAACTTTCCATGAAACTAATTGGCTATTTCTCTGTCTAAAGTGGAAACCGAAATGACACATGTTAATTTGCCTTCCAGATGTTGCAACTGCCTGTCCAGACAAAAAGTCCATCTTAATGTATGTGACTTCGCTCTTTCAAGTCCTGCCCCAGCAAGTCACCATGGAAGCCATCAGGGAGGTGGAGATGTTGCCACGACACTCAAGGGTCACTAGAGAAGAGCACATAGAAGTACATGAACAGCATTTTTCACAAGAAGTGAGTTTCAATTTTCTGCTTTCATCTTGCTGCTCAAAAGTGGTTGTTTCTCTGCCTACCCCATGAGTTTGATGTTAAATGGCCAGTGGAAGCCAAAAAACCCATGGGCATAATGTACAAAGTCTCTTCACCCCAGGCAAGTCAGATGTACTTGTCTGCATGTACTTTCATACTGGTTTTTATCTCACACTGGACTGTTTTAAAAATTACTATTCAGCAAATAAGTGCTTTGCACTTCTCTTTAACAGCATTGTGTGTTTGGATTGTGGCAGACACCTCAAGGAAAAACAAATTTGGGGAGGCTTTACATTTAAAAACAGATAGAAATATCTTTAGCTTTTTAGAGAATAGCTGTTGACATTTCTCCTTAATCATGATATTTTTAAAATTTGTTAGCATTTTATTTACACTGACTTTCATTTTAAAATAATCTCTTCTCAGTTTACAGTTGTCCTCTCACAAAACTTATGTAATATTTGGAATTAATTTATGGTTGCAATGTCAGTATTGTTTTTTACTGATATCACCAGACAACCTCTGCTGAAGTGTTTGGTGCATTTAAGACCTATTGTACTTGCCTGGATTTTATCTGTATATTGGGTTTGGGATGCTCACTCTCTTTCAGAGTGCTGAGCAGATAAGTATTGGCTCTGTTAATTCAAGATGTGACACAAGATCACTTGCTTTTTGAGCCTCTGCTTGTAAATGATAAAGAAGCTTCACTTTACATTGGTATTCTGCTGGTGTTGAGTCCTGACAGTTTGTTGCTTTTTTGTAAGGGTGTCGGATTAAATGAGAGGTTTCCTTAATACCATCCCATTTTGCCTGCTGAATACCAACACTGTCCTTGAAAACTGTAACTGGGGATGACCTTCCTGCTTCTTTTACTTCAGTTACTCTTAAAACCAATACTTTATTTCTACAATCCGTGCTCCTACCCATATGTACCCATTCTAATTTATTTGTAGGTCACAGTCAGTGTACCCCAGGGACCTTCGCCTTCTCCTAAACCGCGGTTCAAAAGTTACGCATATGCACAAGCTGTGTATGTCACAACCCCTGACCAAAAAAGGAGGCAGGTTCCTCCACAGGTCTGTCAGTATTGTATTTTTAAAGAGAGCTGTTTTTTTAGGCTTGTGCTTGGAGTGAAAGAGCTTGTGCATTTTGCTTCTACCTGATCTTAATGACCTGCTTTTTCCATGACTTTTTTTCTGTCGAGTGTTTAGTTTTTCCTGTGTATTTTTGCATGGCTGGCAATAGCTGTTGTGCTGACTGTAGGGGATGGTTAATGTTCAAACACCACTGCTTTAAAATCATAAATTTCTTTCTTTTTTCAGTCATTTTTGAAGATAGCACGTACATTGCCTTTAAAAAGTATTAGAAGAACAAATCTAACATAAGCCATAATTGGCATCTATTATATTACAGCTTCAGGTTTAGTTATAGAAAAAAAGAGCCATTGGCTTTCTCTTTTTCTACCCTTTTCTATTAAAGAAAATAGTAAGTGATGTCATTTCTCAGGTTACTGTAGTTGGAAAAAAAGTTGAAACAAACATTAAATTTAACCCTGGATTATTAGATTACAGCAGTTGGTCATTTTTATCACAAATGGCATCTTGCTGCCACTGAGGTTAGAGGATTATATTTGATTTTTACCTATTTATTCTATTTTATTTTTTCACTTTTAAATAGCTGGGGTGCTTTAATAAAACTTGTTTCAAGTAATCCTTATAATGAGAATTTCAGTAGTTGAATTCTTTATAACTTTCGGCAAGTATGAGACCCAAAGGTCATATTGTGTACTGCAATGTGCTTTCCTTTCATTACTCTGGGGAAAAAAAGATCTGTGTGTATGTGGCACTACAGTTTGAGTTAGCCTCTGGGTACTTAGTTCTGTCTAACATCTAAAAATCTATTGCAAAATTATACTTCTATTCAACACCATGTTTTCAAATCTACTCTTTAAGTGACAGGTATTTCATTGAATAATGACTTCCTTTAAATACTCCAGGACAGAAATCCTGTGTGCATAAGCATGAACCCTGCTACATTATTGTAGCATCAAACGTGTTGCAGTGATGATTCACAGAGCTTTTAAACGAGGTGTTTAAAACTACTGTGATTGCTTTGTTCTACTTAGACACTATAGAGATGTTTTAGAGTAATGAAAAGGTATTATATGGGATAGATTTTATTTTCTTGAGGTACTTTTTTTTTTTTGATCAGTTGCGGGTTTTGTCAGCACCTCCACCATCAAGAGTAATGTATAACCTGAAATAAATGAAGTAATTTCTACAAAGCATGGTTGCTAAAATTTACTAAGGAAATATCATTCTGTTATTCAGTCCTCATCTTGCATTCCAGTTTTCAGATCTCATCCTCCTAAATTTGGAAGTTTTGTCTACAACACTTTTATGCAATAACTAGTAAAATAGGATTCTAATTCTACCAATTTGGCAGAATCCAAAGACCTGACCAGAATCTGGGCAAAACTGTGCTACAGCCACAACAGATAGGAACAGATGGAAAGCATTCACTTAAGAATCCCTTGGGGAAAACCACCAGACAATCTCATTATAATCAAGATAAACTTGAATTGCAAATAATAGCAATTAATATGCCAATTCAATAAATGCAGTTCTTAGCCAGTGATTATTTTTTGCCTTCAGCCATGTATTTCTTGAAGATCTGTCATCTACCTATTAAAACAAGTTTATAATTCTCATGAAATAGTGGTTGATAATATTTTCTCCAGATACCTGGAGGTGGTATAACTTAATAATCCCATCTATTTTAATTAAATGAAATAAATATTATTTCCTTTGTATTATGATCTTTGGGTACCATTAAAAATACTGCAACTGCCTTAAAATCCTCAGTAAAATCTACTTCTCTAGGGGACTGCAATAAAAAATCAAGAGGAATTCAAGGCTTTTTTTTTTCTCTTTGATTTTGTAAAGTTCAGAAAACTGACTCTCATTTCAGTCTAGTTATCAAAGAAAAGTTTCATTAGATTTAGTTGATTTTGGTCTGCCAATTTCCATGATGCTGTCATGGAGAAGCAATTTTCACAAAGTATGTTGGTCTTCTGTTAAAATCATGGAATCATGCTTTCTTTCTCAGTCTCTGCAAACTTTAATCTTACAGGACTTGAATATTATAATTTCCCCAAAATAATCATAACTAAGTAAGTCCTTTTTCTAACTAATAATTTCATAAGTAAGTAAGTCCAAATGTGACCAAGTGTGACCACTGACACATGTCGCACATTTGCTTCATATGTCAGTTGTCAGAAATTGTAAGAGGTATGAACTATGATTCTCGAGCTCCACACTGGCAAGAAGGAATAACATTGCCTTTCACATGTCATTTGTCACAGTTCTTTCTCTTCCATCTTCTGCCCTTGTCTATTCTTTTATGTCACATTGCACTTCAGTTTCCCTATCTTCACTCTCCCTAGTACCTTCACAACTTGTGTGCCTTCAAATTCATCCTTCCTTTCTGAATTCTTACTCTTACTCAGGAGGGAACTTGCAAGACCTAGTATTTCAGTTGTGCAAAGTATGGCCAGACAAGTTTTGCTTTTTGTAACTGTGACCTTTCTCAACTTCAAAGATAATCATTGCTCTGCAAACCTGTTCACTCAGTGCCTTCTTGTTTGGTCAATGCTTCACTGCTTCTGGTTGAATCAGTGAAGCATTTTCAAATGCCAGAGGTGAATGAATAGCAGTTTTTCTGCTAAAATTCAAGAAAAGTTTTCTTGCTTTACGTTGTTTACTTAGACAGTGTTCATAAACTCATGAAGATCTTGGGACAGGAATCCACTTCTCAAACATGAACCCTTGAATTTCCTGAATGAACACCAAGAAAGGTCCAACAGAAAATATTTATGTTGACAGTTTTCAGATGGCAGTTACTGCTTGGCAGTTACAGAAGGCTTGCCTGAATTTGTAGGTCTGTATTTTGTCTTGTATGTATTCTCTGGCTTCACTTACAAATAAAAGGATCCTAAAGTTAATTTTCTGAGACTTTTCGAAATTCTCATTTAAAACTACCCATTGTCTTCTATTTATATTTATGAAAGCACTGGGGTTTGTGTTACTGATTTATCTCATTGAGCACCTGACCAAGAAGAGTGTTGTGTTTACTTTCCATTTTGATTTATTGGAGCAGTTCCTAGTATTGATCTCAGGCAAAACTCCTATCTCACTGCTTTCATTTTTACTTGCTACCTGCTATCTCCACAGAACATAAAATATACAGCCTTAAATGGGTTCAAGGTAAAAAAAAGAAATAGTGAAAGGCTGAAGTACCTGGAAAAGAAACTTTTTATGATATAGAATAATAAATCGTTTGGAAAAGACACTTAAATACAAATGCAACTTATTTAAATACAAACCCTAACACAAGTCCACCACAAAACCATGTCTCTAAGCCCCACATCCACAAGTCTTTTAGATTCCTTCAGGGATGGTGACTATCACTTCCTTAGGCAGACTGTTCTGGTGCTTGGTTACCCTTACAGTGACATTTTTTTTCCTAATATCCAATCTGAACCTCTTCTGCCACGACTTGATGCCATTTCCTCCTCCTCTATTACTTGTTACATGGCAGAAGAGACCGAATGCCACCTCACTACAAACTCTATTCAAGTAGTTCTAGAGAGTGATAAGGTCCTAAGGTCTTCCCTAATCCTCCTTTTCTCCAGGCTGAAAACCCCCAGCTCCCTCAGCTGATCCTGTCTGAAAGGTGAGTCTGTGAGTTTGGCTGCCTTAAATTATTTATTATTCAAAATCAAGCCCATTGATCTCTAAGATTACAGATTTTTGTTCTTTTGGCGGGAGTTATATTTTCTTCATTCCACATTATATGAAACACAGTTTGTGTGCAGAATTACTCTTTAACATTTAAACTGACAAGCTTCAGTATATTTGAATTTAAATAATTTGAGATGAAGCAGTGGTAAATGGGGACAGTCGTCACTGGAATGGAACATAATGATTTTATTTGGGTCCTAAGTATTAGAGGCTTCACCTCGGGCTTCAACCTTTTCATTATTAGTTTGTGAGAAATTCCTAACCATACAGCCATTACTCTTGTTTTACAGAAGTATTGTAATGCAATTTTGCTTGTGTTTTCTGGGGATTTTATGTAGATTTTACAGATTTTCTCTATGGGACTTTGTCAGTCAGTTCATAACTCTAATAATTAACTTGAAAAGTCACCAAAAGCGCCTTATAAAATTAAGTTGAATTTATTCATACAGCACAGAATCCTTCTGGCAGTCCTCCCCTTGAGAATGGTGGTTTCCTAGAGCCTCAGTTTGCCACACACATCGTCTTCTGCCAGCAATTTAACTTCTTTAAAACTTCTGTGAGACCTCCTTTCAGGGACCCATCAGGGTTCGTTTGTGCCACAGAACTCAGTGGTACAGCATCGCAGGATTGTTTTATTACTTGCCTTTGAACTCAACCAGATGTTTCTTTTACCTAGAAGCTGTGATCTAAATACTGTCCTGTTTATCTTATGGTAAAGTCTTCTTTTGGAAAGGCATCAGAAGACAGTTAAGTACAACCAAATAAAAGTTTAGTTCCAACTTTTTGGTAATATTTCTAATGTAAGATACTTATCACAGAAAATATCCCATTGTAGCAGCATTGGGGAGATTTATGGCATAATTTAAAATAGAACTTGAGAAACTTCAGAAATACTGAATTATCTGCACATTTAATCATCAGCTCATGATGGATATAATTTGGGCAACAAGTGTAATGATAGTCCCAGGTGTTAGCCTAGGTGTTCTCATTTAAATAGAAACTTGCTCTATTCAGAAAGCTAGGAACTGTTTCTGTAGAGATAAGTGAAATCCCTAAGATTCAGACTAAGCATAATAAAATAGCAAAATCTGCCACCAGAGGTCAGAACAAGGAAATGCAGAGATGGAAAAATCAAGCTAAGTGCAAGTCTTCTGGATTTCTTAGGGAGCTCTCCTGAATGCCATGTCTTCAAGGAACGGTTTGAAAAACGATGAAACAAACATTATCAAGTGTGTTTATATAGTTTATGTTTTCAATAACAGTCTGGAAAATTGATGGCTTCTTGTCTGAGCCTGGAGGTCTGTCAAGGTGACAGGTGTTTCCTGTCACTGCTTTGTGTGTAGACCCTGGCAGCAGTTCTAACTAATTTTTTGGTAATTTTTTGGGGGTTTTTGAATGTTTACCGTAGATACTTCTTCAAGAGTTTTTGTTGTCAGAAATGTTAGTACTCTCATGGGTAAGCAATAACTCGTAGTGGATCTAGTTTCCAATATATCAGAGTTTTCAGTCTACTTTATTTCACACACTCACTCATTTGGTTTCTGCCACAGCTGAGCTCATGAAGTCTCAACTTTCCTGCCAGGGCAGAGAGGTTGCTGCTGGTCCAGCCATCAGCTTGAGCTCTGCCACTGCTTTGCATTTACAGACGTTGGACATCACTGCCCAAAATTCTTAGGCATCGCCTGCTACTTGTCTCTTCTGACCAGCAACAGGACACAAGGAAATGCTAGGAAGCTGCATCAGGGGAAGTTCAGAGTGGACATGAGGAAAGGGCTTTTCACTTAGAGGATTGTCAGTGAGTGGAACCTGCTCCCCAGTGAAGTGGTCATAGCACCAAGCCTGTCAGAGTTCAAGGAGAGTGTGTATGTTGCTCTTAGTCATATGATTTACTTTTAGGTGGTCCTGTGAGGAGCAAGGAGATGGAATCAAGCCATCCCACTTCACGATATTCTTTTATTCTCTGATATACAGGATCTTTTCTTACTTCCAGGATCTTCTAGTCAGCACATTTTCCACCTTATTTCCAAATCCCATTCTCTTCCCTGACATAAATTCTTTTCAGGATGCTTCTTTTCATCGGCAGGTGGTCTTTGCATAACCATGAGACCACAGTTTTCCCAGTCTAAACAGTCTATGGGCAGAAGCACAACTCATGATCAGCCTCACCAGGAGTGCTTCTGTCTTTTGCCTCTTCAATAATGGCAGGATTTAGAGCATGCTAAAGCATGTCTAGACCATTTGTTAGCAAAACTTAAAACCAGTCCCAGCTGCTTGTAGCTGGCAAGTAGCAGGAATCAGCCTGGGAGCTCAAAGTGGAATTTCAGGCTTTCAGCTGCCTCTGCTGCACAGACTTCTGCACAGGTATCTAATCCCTGTACAAGTTCCTGTTCGCATTCACTAGTGAAGGTGGGGTTTTTTCCACCTCCAATAGGTAATGACAATTCTTTAGTTTGCCATAAAAAGCAATTACTTATGGACTTCTCCATCCCTTTTTAACTTTCACTTTTAATTGACCTTAAAAAACATATGAGAGAGACCTTTATTTTTACGTAAGACTTTCAACTATAATTTTTTACTCAAAATAGCTGTAAAGCTTGTTTAAACAAAGGGACACTGGAAATGTAATGTGGAATTTCCAATGTGAACTATTAGTGTGTTCCTTGCTGAGTGATAAGAAAGGGTAATATGTTATTCAGAAAGTAAAAATTCCTAGACAAAATTTATCTGCTGTATATTCAGATTGAATCCAGTAACTCTGAATAAATTGATAATGTCATAATGATGAGTGTACCTATAACTGGTCAGAAATATTTAAGACCAAACCATTTTCTGATAGATGAACTTGATTTGCATTACTTTTAAAGTGGAAAGTTTCTGTAACTTTTCTTTTTCCTATTAGGAAGATGGAAATGTTATACCAGTCATTTCCTGATTACATTATTGGTGCATGTATTTTTGAAATGACAACTGCACATACTTTCAATAACACTTGACTATTTTTTTTATTATGGGTTATTTTTAGGTGCTTTTAACTAGCTTCAGTGCTATTTTAAGATTCATCTGTATTTTTTGAAAATCACTCTTACCAAGAATTTCTTATTTTCAGAGCAGTGATAGAACTGCTTTCTTTTTTAAAAAGTCTGTTATAAAAGTTCTAACCTGTACTGAAAATCTGGTCTTGCCAAATTTAAAACCTTATTAATATGAGTGAGAGGATTGACTTAAAACAATCACTGAATTTTGCAGTTTCAAGTATTTTTGCTCCTCTTGTTTTGGAAAAAAACCTGTTTTCTTGGTTATTAAATAGCCTAATGTTCAAGGCCTACAATAAAATATAAAGGATATATAACATTTAAAAATGTTCTTTTAAGTCGTTTTGTGCCACTGAGTCTCTTGAACATAAAGTATGTGTGGTACGTTAAAGATGGATTAGATACAGCAAATAAGGACACATACTCCTTTCTGTGAACTTTTTTTTTTTTTAATATCCACAATATGTTACTGAGTAAATTTTAATCCCCCTTCTGGCCAGTAGAGTTTAGGCAGCAGTGCAGAATTGCTTATATCAGCAGTGGATTTGATGCAAAGGAAGGGTTAGATAAAATGTAGCACACAATGTTAATGAAAAGCCTTACTGGTAAACAGACTGGTGTTCATTTTTTTCCTAGTCTGAGAACTGAAATCGAACTAATTTGGGGATTTGTACAATTTGAAGTCATTATACATCCCTATTTCAAACACATAAGAAAGACCTTTCACTTTATGCACACAAAAAAAGTGAATTTAATCTGAGATTGAAAAAGCAAACAATTCACTCTTTGCACTCTTTCATTACACCTATTAAAACCTCTGAAGTGCAAAGAAAAAAAATTGATATAGAACTCATGTCTTTTGAAAAACTCCTCAAATCAGCAGGACAGTTTAGCACAAAAGCATTTTAAAGTATTTGTCTAGAGATAAAATTATAGCATCATTCTAAACAGTGTTTTAGAATTTTGCTCCTCTCTGTATAGCAGGGGAACTCAATAGTATGATGAAATTTTGCTTTGTATTTTTAGGTAGTATTACTTTTTAAAAAAATTATTTTATTAAAAACTTTTATTACTAAATAATTTATCAGGATTTGACATTAATAAAATTAAAAAGACAGCAAAGATGAGATTGTTTGCTTCATATGCTAATCTAATCATATTTGTGTGTGTCCAGGTAAGAATTATCACTAATACCAGAAAAAAACCCCAAAACCCTAACCCAAAGAAGTCCTGCAATGTTGATATAGCAGCAGCAGCGTATTTTATTAATGTGCTCAGGAATGGGAGAGAAAGTTTAGTTTAGAGCCTCCTCTTTCTCAGTGGTTTTGCTGGCCCTCATCAATGAGAGAAGCTTCCTTGGCCCCAGAAGTTTAATCTCATCTTTCTCTGTCTGACTTTCTGTGCAGCATGACAGGATAAATTCACTTTAACATATAATGGCTGTCAGAGGATTACCTGAAGTGCTGGTTAAACACACATGAACATGATGAAAACATTAGGGATTGCATTTGGTAATTAAAATTCCTTGAGTTTTAGTTACACTACTTTTATATAATTTGTCGAGACTTCCTGTCCCGCCTTACGCCATCACATGGTAGAATTCTATTCAGCTAAAATAAAACTAAAGAGGGTTTTTAATAAGATAGCTTCAGAAAATGTGTGCGAGATATGCGTTGTGGCCTGGGAACTCCTGTGCCCAAGTGTGGCTGTAACTTTCAGGAAATAGCTTCATGTTCTACACTAGTAGAAAGTGTTAAGACTTCTGTGGAGAAAACCTTTGTGCCCCCAAGTGCATGTAGTACTCTTCATGGTAAAATCTAAAATATTTCTGGTGTATGACAAGTGGTTGTATTGATTTTTGAGAAGTGAATGAACAATTAATTGCCCACTCCCCTGCAGAGCCAATGAGAGTTTCTGCTTCCTGAAAGTCCTTTTGCCCAAATCATTGCTCTGTGAGATAGTGGATAACCTTTTTGTTTGTTTGTTTGTTTCTATTCTTTTTAACAATGCCATTAAAATTGCATGTTTTCAGGGTCTGTAGGAAATGCTGTGGACTGTTTGTTGGTTCACATTTGTATGGCAGGGAGATCTGCACCTTTACCTGAATCAGTGACCTTTGGAAAGGCCGGATTGCGTATTTCTACTGTCCTGAAAGTCCTGGTTTCTTTCTTTTCCCCACTGATTTTGATGCAGTAGAAGCTGTGTATTGTAATGCTTGTGTAGGAGGCTCTCCCTCTAAGATACTGCAATGTGTATTTTTTAGTTTTGGTCTGCATGTACAGACTTCAGATCCAAGTATAGAAAAGAAAATATTCATAGGTTTTCCTTGTTTATTTCCTACAGCAAAGACATCTGTCTCTACACACAGAAGTACTAAAGAATTTTGCTTTATAGTTTTCTAAGATTTATAATTATTCTATGCAACATTATTAATGCAAGTGTGTTAGTATTATAACACAGCCTGTATTAATAGTACTGGCTGTGGTGATCAGTGAGCTAAGGGAAAAAGGAGGAATAAATAATACCTTTTAAAAGAAAAATAGTTTTGGGGTGGAGAGTAACAAACAATTTTCTAAATGATCAAGCTTTTTTTATAAATTCCAGTCCTGAAAGCATAATAACACATAATAAAAATAAGGACTTCAGAAATATAAAGATTGTATGGAACAATGTGGTGTTTGGGCAGAAAGCATTTGTTTTGTTAGAACTTTGTTTAGCTGTAGCAAAGAAATAATAGATGTATTCTGATGGAATAAATAATTCTTAGAAATGAAAAAGGAATTTTTAGTTGCTTGATAGTGATTTCATTAGAGCGGAAACAGTAGTTAAAATAAACTGTGGATGATGTAGTGAGGCATCAAACTTTAAAAAACATATGTATGTTCTAAAAGAGTACAAAATGGAATTTTCAAAAAAAATCAAAGTTATTACTTGAGAAGAGTAGCAATCTGTTATGGAATTAGTTCTAAGGCTGTTTGCAAGTCATTTGGAAAATATTTTTTAAAAAAATGTTTCCTTCCCAAGCAGGAATAAGAAAAGAATAAAGATCTGGTTTAACTTAGAGCATAGCTCTTGTTAATATGTCAAATTGTTATGTGCGTTTAGAGGAAGTTGAAACCACAAAAAGTGTAGACAAGTGAAAATATGATATGCAAGGGTTTTTTTGATGTTTATATAGGCAGTCTTCCAGGTTTATATTTTCCTACCTCTTTTATTTCTGCTGTAATCTTTCCAGATTTGTTTCTCTGGTATTTGCACCCTACCTAATGTAACGGTATTTGGCAGCTTCTACTAAAAGTGCTTTTTATCTTCATTTGAACAAAATGGCAATTGACTTATGAACTGTTGGTCCAGTATATTGTTTGTGTCAGCTTCTGAATTGCCAATTCTTGCATACTAGGGGTGATATTTCTTCACTCTAGAAGTATATAAAACATTTTCCTAACTTTCCTTTTGAGAGAAGTTCTTCTGTCTGTTCGTTTGAAGTGGTTTGTGCTGTGTTTGGCAGAGAACACCTATCAATTTTGGTTCCATTTTTCTTTTTTTTTTTTGTAAAAATGAAGCAATTCTAATACTGATTTTTCTCTGTTTTGTATTCTAATACTTTGCTTCTGGAGTAATAACAAAATAATTTTAAAAATCATTCTGTTGTTTGTCAGAAACAAACAAAAAACATACACCAGTAAAGGGAGCAGGAGGTGAGGGAGAGGGGGAAAGAGAGGGAGCAGAGATAAGGAGCTCGAAAGATTCATTTATATAATAAAAAAAAAAAAAATCATGCATACACTGATTGTGTCAGGAACATCACATACAGGGAAGCAACAGCTTCAGATGCAAGTCAAAGACTATCAGTGAGATGAGGGGAGGATGAAATGAAAAAGGCATTGACTGTCTGTTACAGGATTAATAAAGGTGGCATGTTTGCTGTGTGCGTCCCAAGATGCTTTATTGTTTGTGCTGAGGTGTTTTTCTGTTCAGCACAGCCTGTTTCTTATGCTTAACAAATGAACTTCATTGTTAAGGTGTTAGATATGTAAAAAGAGAGTGACACTTTGACACTTTTCTTTTGTTACTAATTTTGGTTTCTATATTCACTAAGGAAAAGAGCTATTTTTTTTAGTGTGTGTTTTAGTTCAAATGCAATGTTCCTGTACTCAGTAGTAGTTTACTATGGATAACTTGCTTTGAATTTAACAGTAAGATCAAAAAAAATAAAGATTCTACAACATTGTGTCCATTCTCAAAGGTACTGAGGTATGATAACAATAAATGACTACATGGTTTTCATAGGTTTTCCCACTTGAATTAGGTTTGCAAAATTAATAAGAAAGTATAATTCCACAGTACAGTATGTGTTGTATGCTACTCCAGCCCCTCAATGTCATTATGTTCAGTATGATTACATTTAAAAGTGTACTCTAGTCTATTTATAATTGACCACTCATTTCCAGAATACATTCCGTTTCTGTCCAGTATCTTTGGTCTTAAAAATTACCTTCATTATTTCTCTGATGTCTTTATTTCTACTCACACTCCTAATCACAGTGCTCTTGTATCTTCTCTGCATCACAGAGGAAATGCTTTCTCTGTTATGCCATGCTGTCTGTTGTTACTTCTAGCTTTTCCCTGGTTCTCCTGTCCGGTTTAAATTCGGTCTCAAAATCACTCTCTTCTGCAGTGATGCTTTAAACTAAATTTTAACTCATTCATGTTCAGCATCCTAATTTTCCCATTTTTAACTTCTCCTTTCACTCCTTAGCCTTCTTCCTGGCTTTTTTTTTCCTTTCTGTGCATATATATGATGGCTACTGCAATGAATATGCTATTTAATACCTACAGCTTAGAGTCATGCATTATATTTAGTGAATATGAGTACATTTCTATACGATATGGGGAAGGATAATATTGCTTGGCAAAATTTAAGATGTAAGGCACCTGTAATTCTTTTCTGCCACATAAGCAATATCAGGAAAAAGTATTTGATGAAATGTTTGGAGATCCTGTTTCAACATTCTGGTAATCATTTGAAGAGCAAATATATTTAATTTATTTATAGAAGAATGTACTATGAATAAATAAATAAATCTCAACAGGTGTGCAATTCCAGAAGTAAAAAATTTCTTTTTGCTAGATCTCAACTAGGAGAGGGGAAAGGGAAATATGAAAACAAGTATTGAGAAAGAAGGAAAGAGTGAAGGTAGATAAGAACATGGCTTCCAAACAGTACATTTATAATGTATTTTTTAAACTGACAATTTCAGAATTACTAGTGTCTGTTAGGAAATTAGCAGCTACAAAGCTACATATTTGTTGTACATTATCTCTATAATTAGAATTTAGAAGCTTGTAACTCACTGTTTCATGCCCACCTCATTAGTAATTGTATCTGACTACATCTGACTAGTCTCACTTATCTCCACTGATTTGTGGCTCAGAAATTTCCTGAGCTGGAGAGGGCATCTTTCTATTTAAAAGTCCTCAGTGGATTTTTATCCTGTTCTTTTATCCAGTTGCTGCTCTCTGTAAGCATTTAGGAAAGTTGTCTACATAGGTTTCAGTATTCCAGAAGGACTTCTTGGTAGTTCCTATTTTTATTTTTTGCAAATATTTTAATATTTTCTGTATTAATACCCAATTTATAAACCTGAAGCTCTGCATTCAGAAGAGGAGAAAAACCCCATTGTGAGATGATTGGTTATCACTTTGACTGATTCACAGCTTTTGATTTATTATTCAGAGCATGTAGGTACAAGCAAGGTAGTTACACTACAGAATTGTAAAAACAACCAAAACATTGAATTACATGAACCTCTTCTGTAACAGCCTTTTGGTTGGTTTTTAATTTTAAATTGTAATATTTTCATTGCAGTGGTTTCCATTGAAGAAGGAGAGCCTCTTAAATAGAAACTAAAATACATTTCGGGAGAGTTTAAATACAATATGGGTAAATCATGTAAGAGCCATGAATGGGATATTAAGCCTATTCAAGCAAATTTCAGTATCTAAGACTTTAGATGACTTTGCAAAACCACATATTTTAATAATTCCTTCCAAATTTCATAGCACATAATCTTACTGAATACTCTGAAATCTCCAGGACCTCAACGTCAACTTCACAAAAACTGATTAGTATGTCCACTAATTGGCTCTTGCCCCAGAGCCTTTATTTCTGCAAAGAAAAAATTATCCTAGAGATGTACCTCATTGTAGTTAATTGCTGTGGCTGTTGATGCTTTTGGAGGCATTTTGATATTGCACTATGTGAATTAGATATTGTACTATGTGAATATGTAAAAAGAGTTTTGAATTTAAATACTCTTATTGAGAAAACTGGAGGGTCTTTTATGCTCTGGGATAACATAGATTTTGCTGAGAGCAGTAGCAGAAGACAGAGAATAGGAAAAAAGGAAGAAGTAACAACAACTGAATGGGATGATAAAAAGAGAAGGCTACTTTTTCTTGCAGAATGACAGAGCCACAAATATACATTTTCAAATTTTTTTGAACTATAAAGCTATAGAATTCACAATGAAGTATATGTGAAAATGAAAAAAATCCTTGATTTTTTTTTTTTCACTTTTTACTCTTGGCCTGCATTTCTGTAATATTAATCTTGAAATCTCCATTTGTATTTTATCAGGATACCTTTTCATGTTTGTTTCTTGATTTTTCTGTTGCCAGAGAGAAACGGAGCACAGTCTATACTTCTATCTCAATCTCCTGTATGACTTGCTAAAGAAATAATTCAGTACATTTTTGGATGATCCATTTGCATTTCTCTTGGTAAAGAAATAATTTACCTCTTTCCATTCAGGTTTTATGTTTATACATTCAATAGTTTTTCTCTACATGGAGATTTTGAGACTACAATTTAGAACATAGAACATTTCATAGAATGGTTTAGGTTAGAAGAGATGTTAAAGATGTCTAAAGACCTTTAAAACAGTCTGCTTCAAAGTGGATATTACTTTAGTCCTTACTACACTTAGAATTTGCATCTTAAAAATTAAAATTGAATATACATGACCACTGTCTATTCAATCTTGAGTATTTTTCATGCTACTGAATTATATTGTGACCACAATTCAAATTTTAAGGTGGTCTGATCATGGTTAGTGGGTAAAATTACCTTTTCCTTTCTTTTGTGTATGTGACAGTACAAAACACTATGGAAATTTCTCGAATAAGCTGAATCTGCTGATCTGGAGTTACCTTTTTGGTAGCACTGTGGGAAAAGGCCCAGGCTTCTTGACCTGTGGTATACTTTCATCAGGACCCTGTTACCATTTACTGCTGGAGAGTTCTGTGAAGAGTCATTAGTTAATACTGAAAACTTATCCTGGGGTGAAAATTTCACCTTTCTTTATGTAGAGTAGAGCCTTATTTATATATTATGTAGAGGCCAAATGATCTCACAGTCTACTGCATGACATGGCAGCGCCTGAAATATACTTCCCCTTAAAATGTGCCCTGGTCTTACGTCAGGAGAGGGAAGGTTTGAAGAATGGTAGGTAGACTAGCCCTTTCAACTGGAAGAAATCATAATTTTGTTGTAGGTTTATGATGAAAGTAATTCCATTCAGTCACTGGCAGCTGATTTACACATCCACACCAAGTCCTATTACTGTCTGGAGCCACGGTTCTTAATTGCTTGAATAGGAAGTGCCTTCCTTAGAGAGGCAAGTACTGGTGTTTTGTCATCAGCAATGCTACAAACAGAAATGCATTTTTTAATCAGAAAAACTCAACAAAATTGAAACCCGTAAATAAACAGGGGCTGAAAATTTTCCCTAGAGACGTTATAAAAGCAGTATGTTTTGATACCCTTTGTGTCAAGCAGCTACTAAGCAAAACCTGATTTGATATGTTATCAAGTACAGGTGTGTTGAAGAAAGCAAGCTAAGGAGAAAACCTTTTTGTGCAGCACTGACTCATTTGACTGTGTATGCAAAATGAAACAGTTTTTAACTTGTTACAAAATTTGATCAGTATGTGTAGCTGGCAGCCTTGATTCCTGTCTCATGTCTTAATACTGTCTTACCTGTCCTCGCAGTTCCTAGTCTTAGTCTCTTCCCCAAGCCAATTGATTCCAGCTTTTTTTTCAGTCTTTCAGTTCTCTTAAGGTAACTTCTACACTCCAGAACTGTTAGGAATGGATGTGGATTTAAGTAAGTCCCTGCCTTTTGCCCAGGCCTCTGGCATCAGGCAGTAGCTGTATTGAGGTGGCCAGGACCCACTCTAATTTATGAGTTCTTTAATAATGGTTGGTTCAGTCTATTATAGAATGAATTATTTATTTAATAGACACAAAACTAACAGATATAAGACTTAAAACAGACTATTACTACACAGGAATAAGACAAAAGGGAATACTAGTATTTACAAGCAGGGTTAAAGGTACCATCAATTTTACAGCTAGCAAAGAAATAATATAACTTAGGATCCAATGTTTCTTACCATCCAGTTCCTGATGGAGCACACATCAAAATCCTTTCCCTCAATTCCCAGGAAAGTAACCATGGAGTCTGCATCCAGACTTCAAGAAGAAGTCTTGCACGCTTTCAGTGCGTGCGTGTAGAAAGCTTCTGCCTCTGTGATAATTGTGTGGGCTTTTATAGACATAAGACAATTTTTGGCCAAGAATATTTATTTTTTTTTATCTCTTTCCACGTTTATTCTCCAGACTAAGATGTTGATTCATAGCTGGGGGCCTGAGCCCCTTTGGTGCCAGAGATGACCCCATGCTGGGCCTGTGACCCACCTGGGTTATTTCTTGCATATGCACCAACCATCTGTGGCAGAGAGGAGGTAGACATGTCCTGCCACAAGAACCCAAGGTGCAAACTTTTGCTTTAGTGCCAATAAGTTCTCTATTTGTCTCTTTCAGTCTTTATTTGTACCAGCTGTACCTAGTAGAGTAGTTGAAGAGATTAATTTGCTTTTACTACTTTCCTGTCAATAGTTCCGACATTTTCCTTCCTTTGTAGTGAATGTACTTTCATCAATACTGCCTGGCTCTGGCTTTTCTCCTCAGCATATACATTGCCTAAGCTCCATTGATTTTTAATGACCTAATAATCTGCTGCATCTCAAAACTGCAGTTGCAAGGACAGGTCAATTCATCCAGGTGGAAACATATGCAGTAGAAGTGGAACCACTGAGAAAATCAAGTACTAAAAATCTAACTTGTCTCAACTGAGCAAGCAAAACCTGCAATTTTTCAGATTTATCATAAGGCCAAACCTGTGTGGGTTTTCAGACAAATAGCAAAAAAAAAAAAAAAGGGTTTCTTACCCAAGGTTCATTTAAAAAGACGTTTTTTAAATAGTTAATAAAATGGAAGTGCTAGCCTCATTTAGAACAAGGAAATTGTTAACATTATAATAACAAGTGGTCTGAACCAATTTATCTTATAAGTTTTATTACCAGAAATGACTGAGCTATTCTGTCTGTAGTCATCTGTTAAGAAAACATAGACTTGATTATTGAAAAGACCATTTTATCATTTAACATTTTAACAGTCATAATTTTGGAATACAAAGACAGATAAAATAAATTTTGTAATGAGAAAGTTGGAGGGAACCGAAAGAATAGGTAATGGTTTCATTCTTACATGGTAGGAGGCATAGTTAGAGAGTGAATAATGTGAACTATTTTCTGAGGCTGTAATCCTGCAAAAGGAGTGTTCAAAATGAAAAAGATATTCTGAACTTAAATTTGCCTTTACTAAAAGATGTTTCTTTAAAATTTTATGTCTCTGAGTTTAAAAGCTCTAAATGTCTGGAGCCACATTCTTTATCTTTTACAGTGGGACAGGCAGTTTCTGAAGGAAGGAAATCTATAATATAAATAAGAGTGCTGGAATAAACCCTAAATCTTTCCTGTAAAACAACTTTCTAAAGCTGCCCAACTAATTTCTAAAACTCAGAATGAGTCTTTATGTACTAATAGAAACATTCATGGAGAATTTGCGTTCACACATATAATCCTTCTCCTCCCTCTAGAAACACAGTGCAATAGCAGGTGAGGAACACTTTGTCCCCTTACTTTCTCACCTTGAAGGGGCTACAAGCTCACGGTTTGAATTCTGTGAATTAATCCATAAGTTTGCCAGGAATACTTCATTTTCTCCAGACTTCTGAAGGTCAGAGGATTTTTATTTTCACTTACTACACTTTAAATAAAATCTCCAGAGTCTTTGGGGGTCTTTCAGCCCCCACACCCAAACAGACCACGATAAAGTGTACAGAGATTAAAACTCTCAGCGTTTTATCTAGATGGAATTCATTTATGTGCAACGGAAAGCAAAGGAAAAGAAAAAATAGTCTAGAGGACAACATGTGGGTCCAGAGCAATTTTTTCTTTCTACATCCGTCCATAAGAACAACCAGGATTATGTTACATGCAAAAGTGGCAGACCATTCTTACAAACAGTCTGTGAGATGACTGCCTGACTAATTCCTAACTTCCACATGACGCATGTTCATTAAACATCTAAATTTCTCATGTCTTTCTCACTGGTGTTGGTTAGCGCTCTCCAAATTATGGCAAACTTGAGAGTTGGTTGGCTCTGAGAGGGATCTCCCTCAGAAGGAGGTTGCTGACCACATCCTGCTGAGCTCCAAGAGACCTCAAGAGGTCTCAGTTTAGGACCACTGCTTATAGGGTCACAAGAGAATTGGCTTTAGTCATAGTAACTTTCCATGTTGGCTACGATTTGGGTCAGTAAATTTCTTT
This sequence comes from Machaerirhynchus nigripectus, assembly GCA_013397975.1. Classification (NCBI taxonomy): domain Eukaryota; kingdom Metazoa; phylum Chordata; class Aves; order Passeriformes; family Dicruridae; genus Machaerirhynchus; species Machaerirhynchus nigripectus. The sequence continues at coordinate 1,136,008 of VZRQ01001805.1, forward strand.
AAATGTTAGATAACAAAACTGTTGTCCCACTCAGGTCATTATTTCATCAGTTTAGGCAGGAAAAATGAGCTTCCAAGACTGTTCATTAAAAATCAGGATCTTGTTAGCCAACATAAGTTCCTGGGAACAGACAATGTTTGTGGTGAGCTCAAGGCTGAGACCCATGAGTATTTCTGAGATGATTGTGCGGCCCAAGGAGGAGACAGGGATGCACCACCACAGTAAGATTTTGTTGAAGTTTTTATTCGGTAAATTACTCTGTAAGTGTTTGGCTCTAACTGCACCTGATCAAGTTTGTGTTGCATACTCATTAGATACTTTATTAAGAATAGGTTTTGATTCAAGAATGAAACTGTACGCGTATTTAGGCAGATTTTTTTTCCTAAGCATAGCCTTCCGAGCATTTTATGGCTATAACAATTTGATTTCAGTCTGTCATTACTGTTTTTCATTCTCTTAAAAAATATGATTGGAAACAACCATGACAACTTATATCAGGTGTCTGTATTAATAACACTATATACCTGTGCTATCCATGTGGTATATGCAACACCTTAAAACCCAATTGTTTCCTCACTGTTTTAGAAATTTCAAAGAGATTTCATATTGAATCATAAATAAGAACACTCACAGGTCGTGCTGTTTGGTTGCCTACCAATATGATTTGTAGAGATCAGAGGTTTCTATTATTGTCTTACGTGGATTATTTTGTTGTGGATTATTCTTCATGTTGTAGGATCTGCATACTTAAATTTGGGGTTTATTATGGGATGAATACTCTTTATAATAATCTTTGAAACACTACTTTGGTTTTTAATACAAAGAGTGTGCCATAAGCATGAGATCAGTAGTTGTACACTTCTAAGTGTTTTATATTCCATTTACAGCTAATTCCACTGATTTCACTAGCTGTTTTTCATTCCATTGGCAGATTGTTATCTTTTGGAGAGAAAATAGCACTGACAGAAGTATTACACATGAGATGTAACGGTGTTTATAGGTGGTTTTTGTCAAGTCAAAAACCACTGTCGCCTCCAAGGAGTGTTTTTTTATGCTTGTAGACATTCTACAGTGTTACAATTTTAAAATTCTATACTTACATATTTTTCTTCTAGTCTTTTTCTGTTTTCCCTATGTCAGAAAAAGTCTGCTTTTTTTTTCCTTTTTTTTTTTTTAATTTAAGCTTTTTTTCTTAAATTGAGAGCACAAGTTGGAATACCTGTCAAGAAACTCCTTTGATTTCTATTTTTATTAGAGTCTTTTGGGTTCTTTTGTACTTCTTTGAGAGATATTGCAACAGATCTGAAATTAATCTAGGCACCATTTTGTCACAGAAGGTCATGAGTCCAAGCTTTTTCAATGAACTTCCATATAATATTTATGTTAGCATGAGAGAAAGCAGTGAAAATGCTGATGGTCAGGAAAAATTACACTTAGTAGTTGTTTCTCAGACAAAGTGTTGTTGGGGGTCGTTAGTTAAACACTTTTCATCCATGAGACAGTATTCTGTGTCTGATTCAGAGAAAGAAGGATTTTCAGATGAAGAATTTTCAAACAAATACAGACAACATAGATCATCACGGATCTCTACAAACATGATATCCCTAGCCTCACACAACTGTTAAAGCTTTTTTTTTTTTACACTGTAGCAGATATGGCTATATCCCATGAATTATTGCTATGGAAAGAAAAAAAGTTACCTGTGAAAAGCAATGATTGAGTCATCCCTTTCCACAGTGGAAAAAAACTGTATCTTGCTGCAGAAATGTGATGTGGGTGGGTTCGATTTCTTACTGCATTGTATACTATTTAAAATCTAGAATTACACACAGTTCAAAAATTAATCTGTGCAGAAGGGATATGTACCATCCATTTCTGTGCTTCATTATTTATATTTCTGTAAGATAGTACTTCCTTTTAACAAAAAAAAAAACAACAACAACAACAACAACAAAAAACAAAAACAAAAAAAAAAAAAAAAAAAAAAAAAAAAAAAAAAAAAAAAAAAAAAAACAAAAAANAAAATCTAAACTATTAAGTTCATCAGATTCCCAAGCCTCCTTTTTCTGATGAAGATTCAGTTGCGTTTCTCACCCAAGTGGTGATAGTCATGACTATTACCTAGCCTAAAACATATTTAGGGATCTGCCTAAGTTGCATGTGATTATTAGATCTGTGAAATTCAGAATGAAGCTGTTGTTATGAAGATTAAAAATTTTGTTTTTAGTGATTACATGCCATGCATTACACTTCCTGAGGTCAGCTCAGCTGGTTGAGTTCTAACCCCTAATGGGCCATTCACATAGAGTTGGCCTTGATGATCCTCTGGGTTCCTTCCAGCTCAGAGCCTTCTGTGTTCCTGCTTGTGGCTCTAGTGATAAACTTTAACTTTCAGTTCTAAACTGCAATGAAAGGCTTTATTACCTGCTGTGGGTGTTTTATTGGCACAAGTATGTCAGTAGAAAAAACTTTTGCCAGCTATAAAAACATGAAGTGCCTTGGTATAATCTTTTTTATGAAAGCATAAGCATATTTTTATGTATAGTTTGTTTTTAAAGTAAATTCCTAACAAAGTAGTTAAACTTGTTCAGAACTTTTTAAAAAACTTACGGGATGGTATCTTCTGTAGCAAATGCATTTCTTGCTTCTCTTATGTCCTTGTTTTTTACTGTTATACTAATTCAATAAATTCTTGTTGGTTTCTCTTGACTTTAAGCAGTAGACCAGAAAATTTATTTCTGTTCTCATACGAGGCACAGTTACTAAAAAATAATTACAAGGTTGGCCTTTGCAGAAAAGAGAAATCAACAGTAATGCACTTTTGCTTGGTTTTAAAAAGTTATGATTTTGCATGAGTTTTTGAGCTTTTTCAACTTCCTAGAATGGTTTTCACAAAATGTGTGTCTGTGAATTGCTCAAGCCTAGCATTGCATGTATCATAAAGGTTTGTTGATTTGGGTTTTTTTAAATGTCATGTTTCCCATATATTCTCTGCAAAGTCATCAAGTAACTTGCTACTTTTTTGACTATATCATTTTATGAGCTGCTGTAGTAAATAAATAACTCTCATTATTCTTATTATTCAGACCATTTGATAGGGATTTTGAATACCAGTGTAAAATAAGTAATTGAATATGAGATTTTTTTAACTGATCTTTGTTAGTTAACTGATTTTGTAGTACAAAGTACTTCTATATATTTGCTATCTGATTTTTTTTTAAAATACAATGGTGTTCCTTTTATTCCTTTGTAGAACTGTCTGAGCAGATGCCATTTTCATTGCTCTTAAAATTTTGGTTTTGATCAGTTTTTAGAAAGTGTTGAAGAAAAGACATTTAGCACCATGCGGATGGGGGCTGGAATGGATCTTGAAAACTACCAAACTGCTTTAGAGGAAGTGCTCACATGGCTTCTCTCTGCTGAAGATGCATTACAAGCACAAGGAGATATATCCAATGATGTAGAAGTTGTTAAAGAACAGTTTCACACCCATGAGGTATATGTTTATATACTAATCTTTTGAAATGTGTTTATTTGATTCTATTTTCTTTGCTTGGTTTTTGGGGTTTTGTTTTGATTTTTATTAGTTTTGATTTGGAGAATGTAAACTGGAGACTCTGCTCTATTCAAGTTCAAGTTGTAGAATTGCTTGGGTTGGAAAACACCCTTAAGACCCTCAAGTCCAACCATCAGCCTAACACTGCCAAGTCCACCACTAAACCATGTTCCTAAGGGTGGCATCTACACATCCAAGGACTGTGACTCAACCACTTCCCTGGGAAGCCCATTCCAATGCTTGACAACATAAAGTAGACATGGTTTTTTTCCTAAAATCCAATCTAAACCTCCCCTGGTGCAACTTGAGGCCATTTCCTCTTACCTTATTATTTGTTACTATACCCACCTCATTGCAACGTTCTTTCAGGTAGTTCTAGAGATCAATAAGGTCACTCCTCAACCTCTTCTTCTCCAACTAAATAACTTTTTGCCCTTTGAAGAAAGTGAACGTGTTTGCTTTTGGTTTATTTCTGGTTTATGTTGCAAGGTTTTGGGAGGGGTTGAAAAATTAAAAGCAAGGTTGAAAATCGTGTTTGCAAAATGATGCAATTCTGTTCTTTTCTTTCAAAGAATGCAACTTAAAACTGGAATTTTTTTTTTGTTTGTTTTTGTTTTTTGTTATCAGGGTTTTATGATGGAGTTAACAGCTCACCAAGGACGTGTTGGTAATGTTTTGCAAGTTGGAAGTCAACTGCTATCAACCGGAAAACTTTCAGATGAGGAAGAGAATGAAATCCAAGAACAAATGAATCTACTTAATTCTCGTTGGGAAAGTCTCAGGGTAGCAAGTATGGAAAAACAAAGCAAGTAAGTAATATGTCAGGTGAAATAATATATACTGATTTCGACTGAAACCATCCTGAACTTGGCTAACAGCTGGGATTTTCTTTCAGTTCACTGTGAACAAAACTCCATCTCATATCTCTTTCAACTTGAAATTTGGTGTGATTTTGAACCTTGCATGTTGCTTGGAGACTGGAAGCCACATGAAGCAGCAGCTGTCAGCAACTTTAACACAGAAACTTTAACCAAAATTTATTTAACCTATCTCACCTTTTTCCAACTATTTCAACAAATATTGTATCACATGATACTGAGTTACAAAGGAGAGAATCTTTGCAAAGATAAAAAAGGAAAAGGGAAATGAATATTTTAAGGCCTGTAAAACTCAATCCCATAGAAAGAATAAATGAGAGCTTAGCTTTCCTGGATATCATGGCAGATAAAACCGCCATGGTTTTATCTGAGTACAAATTACACTATTTAAAAAAGTGCAAGTCCTACAGCTTAAAGTTGAAATACAAGTAAAAGTAAAAAATAATCTTATCAAAAAGCCATATTAATCTTCAGAGAATTTTTAATATTATTATGACTGATTTTGAAATTTTGATTTACATAGTACCATCTGGGATAAGAAATCCCATAAATGTAACAGCTTGAGATTGTGCCACAGGGGAGTAATTAGGTTTACAGGATAGAGAGATAGAGTATATTTTTTTCTTACCTTCTTTATAAATATGTATTGAATGTATTCAGCTATTCATCTTGCTCCTCTTTGAGCTTTTTCCAGTTCCACCTTACCTTTTGGAGTTGAGGGGTTTGCCTGTTGCATTAAAAAGCAAACCATGATTTTCAACAATTGCATGACATAACTCTCTTTTTTGCAATATGTTCTTAGCAATTCCAAACACTCGCTTTCTTTTCAGCTTGCTGCTGAGTACTGAGATTGTTTCCTTTATTCTCTCTTCCTTTGACTATAAAATTGTTGATGAGTTTCAGATGTTTCAACCTAACTTTTTCCAGTTTCACTATTTTCTTGGCGAGAAAAATCTATGATGCTTTAGTGTGGGGAGTTTTTATTTGCCTTATTTATTTTCATTTAAATCAACACATGCAAGTAGCTATGTCTCCGACTGGTACTTAGTCTACTTAAAATATCCTTTAACATCAGTTGTTAAACCCATTCCCCAGATGCAGCTAAAGGTCATTCCTTGGGGAGTGTAATGGCCTAGTATGTTCTGAAGCAGGTCATATTTGGGTAATATGAATTCAGTAGAAGACATAAAATGATAGGGGCTTCACAGAGGATGCTGTGCTACTCTTCAATTTCCTATACAAAAAAAAATCTGTGATAAGTTCGGGGAGACTTGATATAGGGCAAGAGAAAATTTCTCAGGAGTGACATACTTAGATATAGTTAGTTGTGGCCTTTTGGTCAAACCCCTGTGTTTCAAGAAACTGGCCTGAGGATTATAAAAAGCTTTCATATCACAGTATAATATATTTCTGGGTTATTATACATAATTTAAACTCTCAGGGTCCATCTTCTTCTTCGGCTTAAAGCACAATTTTCGGAGCACATTTTTGTTATCTTGTCCCTAAGGCAACAGTGACATGTTTAGCCAAACATAGATGGTTTTTGTGAAGCTGAGAAGAGCAAGGCTGTCTGACCTCTGCAATGGTAATAGGAAGTGTGAAAAAAAGCACACACTTCACAGCACAAGGAAAACAGCAGCAAGCAATATACAAGGACAGGAGGAAGATATACTGATAAAGATGATATAAAAGTGAAAGGGTCGTAGAAAAAGTGATTTAGGAGGTCAGAATGTCAGAAGAAGTTTGGAACATAACAATGCCTTTGTGTAAAAGCAGCCCAGATTGGATTTCTCATGTATTTAATATGCTTTGAAAGTATTTGACTCTTCTAATAAGCAGAGCACTAGCATGCTGAAGGAAAACAATTAGGTTTTTTAATTTCTTCTTCCTGGCTTTTCTCAAACAGGATTCTGTATATTAAAGCATCCCAGAGTGATAAATATACTGTAGAGAAAAACAATGCAGTTTACCACTTTATATAGAATTCTACAACTTTTAAAACATGTTCAGTTCAATGAAAAAGTTTTTTTTAAATTGGAGACTTATGAGAGCCATACTATAAACAAAGGTTTTAATGATCTCCTGAGGTATATAAATAAGTACTAAACCCTCATATCACATGTCTATAAAAGTGTTTTGAAAACCAGGAAGTACCTGGAGAATGGTAATAAAGAAGAAGCATTCTTTTGCTTAAGAATAAACTGTGGTTATTTTCCGTGATTATTTAATTTTCAAATTTGTTCCTTACTTCAGAATAATATCAATATTATGTATAATAAGTATTTCATCATATTTTCATTTTCTTAAATTCAGTTTACTTTAGCAGGTTTTCTGTACAGTTTATTTAATTTATTGCTAAGAGGATATCTCCAGGATGAAGCATTGTACTTTATATTTATTATAGCTTAGTTTAGAACATCAAGTAAGACAATAAAATACACACTTGAAAGTGAAGGACTGAGATCTGAGGTCCCTAATCTCTTGTGAAACATGGGCTTTATTAAAACAGAGTATCATCTTTCTGTCCTCCATCTGTAATTAATAGAGAAATTAGGATGGAAACAGTGCTATATGGGTTCTCTGGTGGTTTCAGTCAATCTTTAATATATGATTTTCAGTTTAAAAAAAACACCAAAACCTGAAATGATAGTACATCAGGAAGATCCATGACATTCTCTTCTTAGGAAAAACAAAAAACCTTTCAGGGAGCTCCAAGTGTATCACCTGATACCATCTCATTTGGGACCACTGAGATACCATTCAAGAAACAGTTGTGACTAAAACCTTATTTCAAATCAAACTTTTAAAAATTTTAAATTTGTTTACAAAAACAAATTTTTTTCCTTGAAGTTGATTCACTTGGTGTCTGTCTGCAGCCTCTCCCTTTTTCTGTATCCACTGCTCTACATTTGAAGATCTGCTCCATGTCCCTGTACTCCTGAGCATTCCTTTGACCACTGCTTGCACTTGGTTTCACAGATTGCCTTTCACATTTTCTCACCTTTACTATTCCTGCTTCAAGAGACTCTGGTTTGGCTTCTCTTCCTATGATCACTACTAAAACTTGATTATTTCTGTTTCAGAAGTCATCAGATAACTTTTTTTTCTTCTATTCAGATGCAAGTGATAATCCTCAGATAAATTTTTATTTTTGTTGACAGCACTAAGGGAGAAAAAAGTACAAATTTTTTTTTTTTGACAGCTAAGATTTTATTGTTGAAATACCCAAGTCATAGGAGTTTTTGAATAATTCCATTTGTACTTCAGCTTGAAAGTATCTTGTACATTCTTGTTACTTTTGGGATATTTGAAGTCTGTGTTTGTGGTTAAACTTCTCTTTGATAAAAAGAAAAAAAGATCCTTATTTAAAAAAGGTTTATGAATGCAAAATTTATCATTTGCATAAACATAATAAAGTTTATTTTGAGGTCTTTTATGTGATGTCCCATTCTTTTTAAAGCAAAGGCTGTTTCAGGGAGAGAATACAGTATCAGAGTGGTGGAGGTTCAGTTTTCTTTAGTGGTGAAGTGCCTCAAGGCAATCAGTTCCCAGCCTGCATCATTCAGGGTCCTTCCTTCCCAAGGCAGGACTTTGTATTTATCATGGTTGAATGTTGTGAGATTCCTCTTGGCCTGTCCCCTATCTAAGAATGAAGTGTGAGTTAGCCAGGATAAATACAAAGTACTAAGTATCACTGGAAACTTTGTAATTCCTTTGCACAATATGAGTTAATGCTGTGTATACAGTACTTCTTTTTAACTATTATAAATAGCAAATAGTAATTAGATAAATATTTTATCAGAGACTAAACATTTGAATAATTTTGAGGAGATTTAAAACTGGAAGCGATTTTTTTCCTAAAAAGCTAGGAAATAAATTACAGCCAACAATACAAGTGCTGAAGTTTCAGACATATATCCTAAAATACAAACAGTTTACAAGTGAGATACGGGATTTCACGTATTACAGCTGCATGATGATTACATTTATTAAATAGTGGTCGTTCAGAAGAACGTAAGTGTGTACCAAAAATCACCTACATGTACAGTGTAATCTTCTGTGGTGATTAGATTGAAAATTTTTAGGTGTGTCTGGGAAAATAGAGAACGATGCTTACTTTGGACATATTAGGCCTGGATTTTCAAATTTATGTATTTCTGGGCTTGTTCAAACTGTCATGGGAAAATCCACAATTGCTTGGACAAGCTCATAAGTACTTGCCTTACTTGAGCCTTGTGAAAATGTGACAGGAACTTCATGTTTGGGTTTGTGCAAAAATTCCTTAATTTGCCTAATGGGTCATGGTCAAGACCAAGGCACTTCTCACACTGCACTTCTGCAGTTCTGTGGGAGAAAATGTATACATATGTTGTTTAAAATAACCTTGTGGGGAGAAATGTCAGTCTGAAGTTGAGTAATTCTAGGTGCTGTTGGTCACAGAGCTGAAAATCGCAATACCTTCCTAATTTGGACTACATTTTCAAGAAGCAAACTGAGAAACAAGTGAATTAAAGTACAACTGTGCCATCTTTCTTACATTGTTGTTTTCTCAAATCTGAAAGTTCAGCTCAAGTTGAATTCTGAAAGTAAGCAACTGACTTCTTGCTGCAAGAGTTGTGCTTGAGAACTGAGTAACACACTATAGCACACAATGGTTTCAACAAGCTCAGTGTGATTGAGGAACAGTGACTTTGGTCTGTTAAATCTAAATTAAAAATTTTATGCTATGTGAAAGATGGATGATACAACACAGTTGTTTTAACTTCAATGCTCAGAAATAGTTAACACATTACTTTAAGAATGCTGTTGATAAGATGAAGATTTTGTTTAGGAAAGGCCAGAGAATTTCTGAAGAAGCAAGTGTAAGCAGAAATCTGTAATGGATTTCTGGCCAGATAATTTTGAGTCTATCTATATAATTTGATTAGGAAAAACTGAAGTTTCCTGGTTAATTTTTCAGAGTATTCTCCATTGAATAACTGAAAATATAATAATTTCTTCTGTTTATTATCCTAAACTAGAGGAAGCCTGTTAAGGTCAGCTGTTTGAGCAGTTTTCAAAATACTTGATAATACAAGCTTTAAAAAAACTGTATTGTAGAAATTTTGAACTCCAGCTCTAATAAAAATGCAACCGGAGGACAAAGCTTTAACAAACACAGTATTATATGATGTAGTCAGTTGCTAAATAAAAAGCTTCAAAACAGTTGTCTAAATCAAAACTATTTCAAAAAATTTTCAGTTACCTTCTCCATAGAATCATAGATTTTGATAGGTTGGAAGGGACCCGTCGGGATCATTGAGTCCCACTCCTGGCCCTGCCCAGGACACCCCAACAGTCACACCCTGTGCCTGAGAGCTGTCCAAACACTCCTTGAGCTCTGTCCATGGTGCTGTAACCATTGCCCCGGGGATCCTGTTCCTCTTTGAAAAATACATATTTCTATTCTGCCTTCAGATGTAACCTTGTGAAAATTGCTTAGTATAGGGGGAAGATGTTTCTGCCTATTGTTTTCTTCATTTATAAATTCCAATTCTTTTTTCTTTGTTTTACAGTTTACATAAAATACTGATGGATCTGCAGAATCAGCAGCTAGCCCAGCTGGCTGATTGGCTGACAAAAACGGAGGAAAGGACAAAGAAAATTGATTTGGAGCCCTTAGGTCCAGATCTAGAGGACCTAAAGCGTCAAATAGAAGAACATAAGGTATGCTGTGGTGTGCTTCCAAAGGCATAAAATCCAAATTGGGTGTTTGACATTTTAAAAGCTCTACTCCTGCCATTAGACCATAGAAAAGTTATATGAAATCTTGGTTTAATATTTATCGTTCTGTACAGTTAACAAGCTTTTGTAGACTTATTTTATCACAACTGTGAGTTTTATTCTGATATAAAAAAGAATTGCTTTCTTTTTATATGTAACCAATATACCAGAATATGCAAGGCAACTGTAACATCTTTTCATTACATTACAATAAATATATATCAGGTTTTTTTTAATACCTATATACTCTTCTTTTTGCATCTTACTTTTTTCCCTTAGATGTTGTAGCAGCAATGATGCAGCAATATGCAAAGACCAGATAATTTTGTTAGGACTCCAGAGATTCTGAATATATATTTGCACTGAATGTATATTATGCACTCTAAAATGCACTACTTTCTAACTGTGGAAAATACTTTTTGGTAATTTATGTAAATTTAAAAAAATAAAAAAAACTCATGAATAGAGTGTAAGATGGAATTTAGACAATTTTTTTCCACATTGGAAGAAGGTAATTTTTTAATTGGAAGAATTAAGAACTAAAAAGAGAGAGAGGATTGTTTGTGTAATAGATTCATTCTATTTACTGTATTAGATTGCCTTGCTTCATATTAATTTATTTTTAAAAATAAATTTAAATATGTGTCTATAGCACATGGTGATGAAGATAAGGAAATACTGAAAAGTATTGAAAACAGAGATGATTTGTGAGGTGGTGCAGATTTAATGTGACGACCTGTTAATGTTTCTGCATCAGTGGCTCAAAGCAGTTCTGTTCCATGGTATCCTGAGAGATTTTAACACCTGATGCTTCCCCGTGTCAGCATTAATCCAGGTTTTAGAGGGCAGATCATCCTGAAAAACAATTCAAACTGAAATCAGCTTTTACAGTTCTTTTAAAAAGAGGTCAGAAGCTGCAAAAGACTTCATGATCCACTTGTGTGTTAAAGATGATTTCTTTGCATTCTGATTAAGGAGTGCTACTGAAGGAGAATACAAATTCTACAGCTCCTGCTGCTGTTTGTGCTGTCTGTGCTTGCCCTGTGAGGAGACAATGTATTTCAGTATGTGGGTTTGCTAGCTAAGGACATTTTCTGACGTTAAATTTTCTTTTTAAAAAGACAGCAGGTAATTATGAAATGGCAATGAGAGAAAGAAACATGAAAATTTTTGAATACATCAGTACTGAGACTTGAATAACTTTACTCCTATTTCTATACATTTTATGCTTGAATACTAATATAAAATCTAATCCTTTTATTCATGCAGTCTCTTTATGCTGCTTCTTTCTAATACTGAGAAAAATGGGTATTTACCTTTTATTTGAAGATTCTGAGTGAAGACATGCAGAAATTTCTCTTCCACCTACTAGTTCTTCATTCTTTGTGTCATGAGTTAGTGAATATTATTTATTTATGTGTATTACTTTTCAAATCTGTTTCATGTGCAAGAGGCAATTTAGCTAGAAATGATGGAAGTAAAGTGCTTTGGGTTTAATTTTAATTACATTTGTATTCATTATCATTTACCTTATTCAGAAGTCAAAGAACAGGGTTTTCCATCTTTCGATTACTGAGAGAAAGTTTCATGTATTTTTATTGTATATTATATACAGCAAAGCTACCTCCTATAGCAAGGGTTAAAACAGTGGAATTTTAGTAGGACAGTTATTATTTAATTATTAAACAAGCAAACAGAAAAGCAAAATCCTACATGCTTCATCTTTTCATTTGGTCTCACATGACTCTGGTTGTATCAGAAATCAATGTTTTGTAAATTCATATGAGGAACCAAAAGTTAGAACATATAAAAGGCAATCATCATTTCAAATTAAACAGACTTCAGCAAACATGATAGGTCTGGGTTGTTCTCATCCTGTCTCTGTCTCCTCTTTACCTTTATAATTTCACCTTCTTCTCTGTACCTGTTCCTTAGCAGGTATTTTTCACTCTATTTATTTCATGTTATGTACCCCCCGCTTTGACTTCTGATTTCCATAAATCTGATTTCATTATTCTATGTATTTAAAATGATGTTGCAAAGACATTGGTCTTGAGTTCTTGTGACTGACACTTCAGTTTCTCTGCTATGTCATATAAAAAACCAAGAAAACAAACAAAAAGAAACCCCACTAATGTGTATTGGGAATGGCACCCAACACTCAGACCAGAGAAAGGACACAACATTCTTTCCAGCATGCTGCTTAGTTCTGAAATATATGAGGTTAATATCTTGATAGTACTGAAAATTTTCTGAGTGGACTGAAGTAGTGGTGAACTCTAGAAAATTTTATGTCATTAGAAAGGTACAGACTGCTGGTAAAAAATCTGGCATAGTCAATATATTTTGGAACAATAGTTAAACAGTTCAGTAAAGTATTGTTTTTTGCAGTAGTGTTTTAAGTATTTTGTCTCCTGTTACAATTATCCCTTCCTTATAAATTTGTAAAGGAAGAAAGCTACTTCTCAGTAAAAATCTAAGGACTATTGAGCTGTCCAAGCAGAATATCATATTGGAAATGCTATAATTAACTAAAAAGTTGTGCTTTTAATTTTACTGGTTTTCTTATTCCAAATTATTACTATATCATATATAGTTAGTAGATTTTTATAGTTTCATTACCTTTCTAAAAACGTCTAAGCCTTTTTAGTGCTAGGATTTTTAGTACTTCAAATTAATTTAAAAGGTAAAATGAGACACTTCTTCCGTGTCCAAGTATCAGGATGGATTTGTCTTTGGGTACTTGGATGACATTAGTAGGCATTTTTATTCATTTTGAACTAGATTATGTTGGAGTTGTGTAAGTTGTTATCTGATAGATAGGAATTAAAGGAATTGTGGAGTTTTATGAGTTTCTTTTGTTGCTATCTTTATTCATCAACATCTATATCCATCTCATATTTTAAGTTCCTGAAAATTTGCTATTTCTCTAATAAGCTCAGGACAACTTGTTAGAAATTTCCATTTAAATGATTTGAACAGAGTGTGATCTTGCCTTCAAACTGTCCATCATAAATTCCTGTTCCAACAAGATCCTGTAAACAAACAATTTTCACCAATGAATTTCATGGTAAAAATAGACACGTGGGTTATAAAGAACAGTCTTTTACCTCAGAGTAAATTGAATCTGCCTGAGGCTTAGCTAATGAGTCAACTTTCTGGTTCATCTGTTCCATGACTTCTCAAGTCTTTTTGTGAGACTCCCACTTCCGAAGTGCCATCCACTCCTGCACTTGCAGAGCACTGCTAACTCTGCTTTTGTTCTGGGATGCCATCTGTCAGATTCCAGCTAATTGGAAATAAAAGTCACCTTGTCTGTGGCTGTAGACTTACAGAGCAATGAATTTGTTTTGTATGGCTTAATGAGGGGGTTAAATGTGGGGGAACTGAGCTGTATTATACACTCTGATCCATATACACTCTGCCTCCTCTTCCCTATCAGGTGCTGGGTCATAAAATGTTGAAAAGTGTAAATTCCAGGGAGGGCTCTAGCAATTTAGTGTACTTCACTGTCCTTGAGAATTGTTTTATGGTTTAGCTCTCTGAAGCCAATTGTACTCACAGGCATGAAAGTCAGAAAATGAAAGATTCTTATATTGTCTCAATATGCCCATGGAAGAAATTAACTCTGAAATGTGTGGTAAGATATTTAGTCCCTATAAACAAAGTAGTCTGTGAATTCCTTTCTTATTGCTTATAACCACATTATGTTTTGGTTTTTAAATTTTCAAATAAAAGTAAGATGCCTTATGAAAAAGAGGTTTAGAATGCATGACATCTTCAGCAAGGACTTCTTCATACCTGGCTGAACTACTCCACTTGAAAAAGCAGTAGAAAACCATGACATGGTGAAATTCAACGTAGTTGGTAATACAGTCAAGGTTTCTCTTGTGACAAGGCCATGTTATTTTTCTGACTGTAACTATCCCAGTATGTGTATTAATCCGTAGAACACACTCTGCTGAAGTATTGAGCACATAATCCAGGACTTTCCCCCATTCTTTTGCTGGTTTGAAGCAAGTTAGAGACACCTAAAAAGTGTGTCAGGCAAGATGGAGTCCTGGATACCTTGGGATTTTTTTTCAGGGCATTGGTATTAGATCTTCTCCATGGTTTTAATTTTCAGTGCCAACACCACTTTAGCTCCTTCCATTTTTGTTGTTTGTCCTGTTGCTGTGCCTCAGCAAAGGAAGGAGGAAATAGGTCTGGCTTCTCAGTTCCCTGGTGCCAGAGCTGGGCTGGTTTTGATTTTATCAAACTATAGCAAAGGAGGGGTTCCATCTTTTATGGCAACTGAGAAGAAAAAAAAAAGGCAAGAAAGTTTTTCCTCAGACATGCAGAAATCATGAAATGCCTTTGTTTCTTGCTTAGTTTCCTGGTTTCTGCAGTGAGTGAAACTAGGGTGCTACATGAGTCTCCTAAAGGGGGTTCACCTCCTGAGTAGTTTTCTCCTATGTAATATAGTAGGGGTGCCAAGCTGAAGATAGCATGTGGTTGTTTGATGAAAACCATGTGATTTTTAATATTCTTACAATTTTGAAAAAATTAAATATTTTCATACAGTAATATGAGGTACAAAATTGAATCCAATAGCTATTTACAATCTGCAGGCTGTTGGTACGTGTACATATTATGTGAATATCTGTAGATCAGCTACATAAACTCACTAATCATTTCTCATGCCAAATTTTCCATCTGGAATACTGTAATAAGAGTTAGGACTTGTGAGTGAGTAACTTTAAGCTCTGAAATTCTAATAGTTGGTTAGTTATACAAGCTAATCAGTCAATTGTACACGTTTTATTATAGGCATTTCAAGAAGATCTGGAGCAGGAACAAGTCAAGGTGAATTCCCTAACCCATATGGTAGTGGTGGTGGACGAAAACAGTGGAGACAGAGCTACTGCTGCACTGGAAGAGCAGCTTCAGGTAATGACTAAATGTCAATGCTGGTCTCAAAAATTTGAAACAGGAAAATTTTTAAATAAGCAAAACCAGATAGTGAATGTGTACAGGATCATGATTTGTAGAAAAATAATTTTTGTCAAGAAATATTAAGATTATGCTGTATTTTTCTAGAGCACTTTTGGGGCAGAAGTCATAATTTATTTCTGATTATCTTTTCATGATCGTGTTTCTTCAACCTTCAAACAAAGGGAATTATCACTCAGTTGTATTTTCTAAATACACATTGGAGATACATTTGTGATAGAGCTAGCAGCCAGGATATTCTAAAAGTTTGTCAAATATTAACTTCGTCATAATAAAAGTTCACTATTTCACTTGCATCTTTAAAAAGTTGCTATTGCTGTATTATTTATATTCCAATGCTCTTATTGTAACTTCTGAATGAAATTGGGTAAATGAAAGTGGGTAATTAATGTTGAGATACATTGAAGGAGGGTTCTCTTGTGTTGGTAGTCAGATACCCAGGGACACAGCTCAAGAGGAATTGCAATATTACAACCCAGATTCCTTCTGTTTTTGTCTTTCAGAAAGGAGAAAGTGTTTTTCTTTCATTTTCCTTCATTACCCAAGAAAATAAGAGTTTTGGGGTTTTAAGTTGTTAAAACCCAAGGTTTGTCTAGAGAACCTATCAATACATTTAGCCAGAAGGTATAGCTGTAGCACAGGCAGATACCTGTGTGCTGTCTTGCATGTAGCCAATTTGGGTACCACTACCAGTAAATCAGTAATTGGTGTGGAATTTAGAGTAGGTTTGGCTAAGATTCTGAGCACTGCCTCTTCAAATATAAGTCTCAGTTTTCTCTACTGCAACTACTTAGTTACTCAAGGAGCACAACCCAGCCAAGATAACAATACAGCCTCTACTGATCCGTAATTATTAATTCCTTTTGACTTCATCTTAAGTGTCAGAACTGTGGTGTACCTGCTCAAAATAGTCTTAACCTTCCAGAATTTCTTGCCAGCCAGCTCCTTGGAACTGTTCAGTGGAATAAACCAGATCCCTAGCAAGAACATGGCTCTGGAAGCTAAACTAAACTTGCAAAATATCTTAAATGGAAAAAGAGAGAAAATAATTAACAGTAGTTGATATTTACAGCACTTCATGAATTAGAATATGTAGAAGTGAGAATTTTTAATAGTGTGAAAGACAAATGAAAGGCTGGTGGATTATTAGAGATTTAATTTATTTCATGTCTTCAGAAAGAAGAATTAGGGAACATTGGGTGACACAGCTTCCTCCCTTAATATTACAAAGGTTGGAAAAGTACCATTAGTTTCCTGTGCAACAACTGTGGCTGGCCCATATTGCAATAAAACTTGAAACAAAACTCAGACATTACTGAAGTACCTAAAAGAAACATAATAAATAACGAATGTAGATGAAACACCGTGGAAATACACCATTTGTAATTGTACTAGTGAATAAAACGCCTATTATTTGGATAAAGTGTGCCCAATTACTACTGTCTTGGAAAAAGTATATTCCTTAAAAGATGCTAGCAAGACAGCTCCTGAGTCCCCTCACCTTACAGCACAGGCCTGCTCTGAGCAGAGCATGAGGTGGTGTGGAACAGTCCATTTGTTCTTCTGTTACGTCCTTTATTCACACTCTCTGACAGAAGAATCTGAGAGAAAACTTAATAATTCCATTGCTCTGGAAGTCAAAGAATATGTAGCAATGTTACAGATGTTAATAAAACCCAAATACAGATACAAAGCTATAGGGTTTAGAGTGTTAGGGAGGTGTAAAAACTTTAATACTTTAATGCCCAGAAGAACTGCGTTACCATGGTTCACCTACTCTCCGAGTGAAATGTTACACCTCTTTTTTTGTGTACAGGAACTGTTTGGATTTTTTTTTTTTCTTCATATCACTTGCAATCTGAATGTGAGCACAGGAGATAAAATGTGTTGGCAGGCACAACCATTAGAGCATTTGACAAAAAGCACAATGGAGAAAAGTTCCAAGCTTGATTATGTATCTGTCAGTCTGACTTCTAAAAGTAGAACAAAACAAGAGCATGAACTGTCAGACAAAAGACCTTAATAAGACTGGCTCAGTGATATGCTGGTCAGGATCAGATTAGGAAAAAAATGAGCAGTTATTTCCATGTAATAGTCAAAGATGCGTTTTCCAAGCAGGTGCAATTCAGTTATACCTTTCTTTTGGAGATGGTGATTCCTGAAATATTTTCATACATATAAATATCTATGTATGTCTTGTATTTTTTTTTTTCAAATGTCTTTATAAGGCAATTTTTTTAAAGCCTAAACTGAACTTTTCAAGATTTTAGGTCTCAAAAAGGTTGACAAGAATCTATACTGATTTTAAATAAGATGTACAGAAGTTTTTAAGTTTTATTGCTTATGCAAAAACGTGTCTATTTGAGAGGCAATCAACGGCATAGAAGCCAAAAGTGTCCCCTGAAACAAATTATTCATTGAAAATTTAACCTTGCTTGGAAAAATAAAACTAAACACAATTGCAGGGCTTTTCTTAGAAACAGCTGTTCCCCTAAGGTACTTTGAGAGACTACAGCTAGACCAGGCGAGTGTGAATGTAAAAACTACTTTTACATTTCTTTGCTTACTTAACATATCAGTGTGTGACATGTTGGGAGGCTCTGTTTATGCTGCTACTGAGAACCAACTATTTAGACTTAGAACTCTGAGACCCCAATTAAACTCAGTCCAAGGATTTACCAAGGCAGCTGCTGAATAAGGGTCAAATCTATATTTAGTGCTGCAAAATCAAACCACTTTACTAGCAAGTCTGTTGCTGTACTGACTCGATTCTACAGGAAAAATGTGGGACATTATCTTCATCTCAGAGAAATGTCTGGATAACATGCAGAAGCCATGAATGCAGGGAGATTTTTTTTCCCTAAAGATACCCAGCAGAGAACAGGTCTTTTAAGGACTCTTGTGGGCTAGCTCAAATTAAAGGCTTCCCCAGGCTTCAGGGGTCAGGGTCTGGGTTAGAAAGAAATGTTTTAAGTGTATCAAATGCTACTTGATGGCTTATTCCCCTGCTGGGGGAAAGGCTGAGAGTGTAATTCCCAGGATTACATATTCGTATTATTCAGGGTACTGTCCTTTGATTGAAGATGATAAATGGGTAGTTCTTGTAAAAATACACCAAAATAACTGAGGAATTTTAAAGAATGACTAGGCTATTTCAGTTGACTCACTAACCACTTATGACAGGAACTTATGTCCTACAAGCTTTAGGGATTTCCAAGACCCGCTCATCACAACAAGTATGACATTCCTGGTTGATGCCTGGGAAGTTGAAATCTCCCATAAGGACAAGGGCTACTGATCTAGAAATTTCTCCTAACTGCCTGTAGAATAACTCATCAGTGTTTGCATCCTGAGCAGCCTGGAGTTCTCCATCCCAGATCTCCAGCTGTGGGACTCATTCCACCAAGTCCCATTGATGCCAAAGATATCATAGCTGTGGGACCTGACCAGTCCTTCCAGTTCATCCTGTTTGTTTCTCCTGCCCTGTGTGTTGGTGTATGAAATGTTGAGCATTTCAGAACTGCACACAAAACTTGCTGTTGTATGTTAGGAATTGTATGGATGGGCTAAATATTCTGTTTTAAAGAGTTAATTTTGGTTATGGGCAAAAGCATTTTTCCAATTTTTCTCATTATTTTGAAGGGTGGATAGCTGTACCTGATTAGAAAAGCATTTCTTAAATAAAGTCCATTAGTTGCAGGCTTGAAGTACATTATTTTACTCCAGTGTTCCCAAAAATTATGTTTGTTTTATTCATTTTCTCTTGTTCTCGTACTTCGTTACTTTGACCTTTTAGCAGACTAGATATATTTCATCTTCTGCTTTTGTTAGTCATAAGGAATACTCTTCCAGCATATTTGAGATATGATGATGTATATAGAGTGCAAGTCTGTATACATCTGAGTAGAAAAAAAAATCATCTTTTGCATGCAGATTTCTCTAAAATTTCAAGTTAGTGTTGTAAGAAAAGGTTTGGTTTTTTTTTTTTTTTTTGCAGGAGGGCATTTTACTTGTTAGTGTGGCTTCAGTCAATTTCTCTGAAAATTTGTTTTCCCAGGTGTTGGGAACACTTGGTGCAGTCTGAGTTTCTGGGCATCACTCAGGCTACTGTTTGATGTGAATAGAGAGTTAAAGTCGAGTGCCATGTGATTTAGTATAATAACTACCTTATAAATAACAGTCCTGACATGATATTTCAAACTTGGAACTTGACATTTTAAACCTGTTCAACCCAACATTGTATCTTGGTCTCACGGTTGTTATGGCCTCTCTTGAGGAATAACTAGATTTAAGGTAGGTCATAAAATCAGCACTTTTTTCAGTGCAGTTACTTGGTCATTTTGTTTACTTTATTAATATAAAAATCATGTCAAATTACTGAAAAAAAAAAGGTAAGTTTTGTGGCTCTTTGAAATCATATGCTGAAAACAGTATTTTGTATTAACTTTTTTGCTGTGCAAATCAATATTTTTCTCAGAGTTAATGCAGAGCCAGATACTTGATCTTGTTCTCTTGAGGTTTTGGTGTTTTCTAGAGGACCGAGGAAAAAATACTTCTGGTGGTATACCACAGTAGTAATTGATGGTGATGTTATCACAGTTGTTGAGAGAATTTTTTTTTTTTGTGGGAATCATTAAGAAAAGTCAGCTGCTTGGATGTGAGATATTTCAAAGTTACTCAGGTATGAGAATTTTTATAAAATAGCTATGAGGAAAGGTATGCTTATGATTTTTGATCTAGTAATTAGCAAGGTAAAAAATGTTCAATTGAATATTTTTATGGTTTTAATGTCCACTCAATAGAAAATTGTATCTGCTGACTTTTTACTGTGACATAAAACTTAAATCAAGAAATTCAGATGGCATTCTGAAATTTTCTTTCATATCCTAGGAGGTGAAACTTAATTTGTTCATTCCTCATAGAAAATACAGATCTAATTTTATTCCCTTGAGTTTTAAGAATCCACTATTTGGATGCTACATTTTTTGCTAAAATTAAATTATGATCTTTATGAGAAATATGTAAGTGCAAAAGATACAGCAACATATAATATGTCAAGTGGTAAGGGACCCATAAGAGTCATGAAGTAAATAGCTAAATATGAAAAAAAGGAAGAAACTATTATCTTTTTGTCAGGATGTGCTTTTGAAGTGGATGAAAATTTAAGAATGATGTTTATAAGAGATGTTTTTTTATTTGGGAATAATTTGCATCTGATGTCCAGAGATAATGAAGTCACTATAAATCACTGCAAAAAAAGTTTTGTATCATCAACTAAAATAAGGGAGAAGAGAATAAGGTGGCGTTTTGTGTAATCTAAAAACATACCTAGTAGCATATGCTACAAATATGTGGGAAACCTCAGTGGGGTCTGTGCTGGTGGGGAAGTTTATAAGGGTGGGCTTTTTTCCTCTGCAACATTTTAAAAGAGGTAGGAACTTTGACCGGCTGCATTGATGATGCAACTTAAAGGCCAAATGCTTTTTTGCTTTGACCACATCTTTGGCTATCATGTTGATTTTTCAAGTAGTTCTGTTTTGGGCATCAGAAAGCTTTGAAACAGAGTGGGTTTTTGAAAGGGTAGGGCTAGAGACTTGTTAGAAAACTGTCCGTAGGTTAGTATTAAAATACTCTGTGTTTAGATCTATTGCTTTCCTTATTCTCTCCGTTTTAGTTTTATTTCAAATGGTGCTAAAAACCTTTTCAGTGTGACATGCTACATATTTTAGGGGCATATGCCTGAAAAAAAAAGTGCATTAGGAAAATGTTTCCTTAAAAAATTTGTAATGCCATAAGGAAAACAGCTTTCCTTGTTTAGGAAGAAAAAAGGAAACAAATGCAAAACTCTCTTTTGTGTTTCTTTCTCTCCAGCACTTTGGAAAACGCTGGGCAGCCATCTGTAGATGGACAGAAGAGCGATGGGTCCTTCTTCAAGATATTCTTCGTAAATGGCAACATTTTGCAGAAGAGCAGGTGAGTAGCTTTTTAAGTTATAAATTGGAATGTTCTTCAAAATATTTTAGTAAATATAATAATGTATAATATATATAGGAAAGGCCTGAATGAAGCTTTTTCTCTCCAATTTTATTTCAGTGCCTTTTTGATGCGTGGCTTACTGAGAAAGAGGATGCTGTGAGCAAAATTCATACAACTGGCTTTGGAGATCAAAATGAAATGCTGACCAATCTAAGCAAATTAGCTGTATGTATCTTTTCATTCTTCTATTTTATGTTCAGCTTCCTTAATCTGAGTCTGAATGCACATGGCTTTACCCCACTCTGAGGCTGTATGGTTTAACAGAACATCTGTTTCATGCTTTGGGACTGGGCTTTGCCTCCTGTGGATGGACTAAGTTGGTCCTTAGCCTTGCTGATAAAGGAACCAGTCGATACAGGAGTTTTTCTTGGTTGCATATTCAGTCAAATGCTCATGAAATAAAATAGCATTGGGACGTCTTAAAAATGTGTATACTTTTATAGTGAAAGTTTCTTTGTTGATAATGTTGGTGTGGGTATTGTGTGTGAGGCTGAGCATATATACATCTGTGCAAAGGCATATGAATAAGTACTTATCATACAGCAAACCTTGTCATACATTCCTTGAACTTCAAAAAGCTAAAGGCTCAGAAGTTAGGAAATGTTGAAATTAGTATTACTTTACAACTATACCTCAGCATCAGAAATGTATTTACATGCACAAGATGCACCCTTTTCACCATGTCCTCCACCTCACTCTTCAGCAAATGCTCCACCGTGCATGGTCTTTATGGAGGGAATTTAGGTCTGGCTGTGCCTGTAGAGGTGAGAAACTTGTTGCAGCCTAGAGTTGCCAATGGTTTTACAGCAGTAGGACCTTTGTAAAGAAAATGATATGGTATGTGCTATTTCTGTATGTAATCATGACTGTCTATGCATTTAAACGAAAGGAAACAGTCATGTCCATGCTTTGGTTAAAATAGGTAAATTATTGCTTTATTAGGAACAAAATTGATAATCTTTTCTGTGATGAAAAGTTCTTTATTATTAATTAGCTATTATTAGGTAATAAATATAATGACATAATAATTATATTATTTTCTTTATATTCATTAATTATTTATTACTGGGTATACATATCTTGGTTATGTATACCTAAGGCTCTACCTTAGATTTTTAAAAATTAATTTAGGATTTATGTCCTTCTCATCATTCTGTATTAAAAGTAGAAACATTCAGGCTCAGGGTCGATAAAATACCGTGATGTTTCTGAGGTTTAAGTAACTGTGATGTTTCTGAAATTTACTCTATTTTACCCTCTCATATACAAATGTATAAAGCTTAAAAAAAATACACTTACAGACTGATGGTTTAATTCCATTGTATTTGATCCAGAATTATTGGTAGATGTTCCTTTGATTCATAGAACGACTCAATAGTCAATGTAAGAATCAAAAGTTTGATTTCTAGCATAATCTCGAGACACTGTAATTATTACACTCCCATATATAGGTTTTTTTCTCCTTTCCCTTCTTTTTCCTTCTGCAGCTCTTTAGGGGTTAAAAAAATACACATTTAGAAGTACAGACTTGGATTTTGACTAAAGATTACTTAGGATTAAGTCAATTTCTTTGTAAAGGAAGGAAAACACTTGCCTCAGTGTATATACTTCTTGGAAATTCTAACAATCTAACATGTGAGCAATCTTGAAGTCGACTTCAAGCCAGGCTTTTAACACAAAATGGATTAGAGGCAACTCAGGATACTTTAGAGTACCTTCATGAAGAAAAATGTACAAATTTATTCAAATAATTTGTACTTTTAGATTTCAGAAGGTTGCTAGAGGGCACAGGTACAGAGGGTTTAAATGTTTTTCACAAACTGTGAAGTAGCAGACTATTAATGGTTTGCAAGTGTTTAACGTAGGGCCAGTTTGGATACCTTTCAGAATTGCATAAAAATGTGACCTTAAGAAGGAAACACTTTCATAGTATTTTCATAAGGTTCATTATTGAACTCCTATGAAGTCGGAATTATGTTAAAATTATGCTGCCAGTTTAAGTTGTTAAGCATTATTGTCATGAAATAATTGTGGTCTTTCAGGAAACTGAGTAAACGACATAAAATAGTAAATAAAGTGATTTTTGCATTGCCCTGAACCTCAGCAAGAATCATGTCATCCTTAACAGAACAGGTGGAGTTTATTAATTGCAACTTAATCTTTTTTACACATTAATAACTTTGATGATTTTAGAAACATGATTAATAATGGAATAGTTATTTAAATATTGGTAGTATGGTAGAAGAGCACTGCCTCTTTTGTGTTTTCGATTTGCAACACAAAAATAGCTTCTACTTCTGGAATTCCTCAATCAGGTTTTAGACGTAGTAGCAGTTGTTTCCAAATTCCAGTGAGTATGTGTTTTGATATTCACACAATGCCAAATTGCCAGAAGTTTTGTGTATGACAATTTACTATTTTAATCTTGTCTGAATCTTCGGGAATTTGTATTAATACATCAGCCACATGAAATTTTTTTGCAGGGAATATAGTCTCCTACTCCTGGACTTGCTTTTAGAAATAGGGAAAAATGGGATCATGCTGTCCTGACCCTGACATGCACGTCATGTCTTCTGGTGTATTTTATTTTGGACTTAGGCACATGTTTGAATGCAGCAGAGGAAAAGCTGTCACCAAGAATCACTCTTATAGTTAGGCCTGAATTATAAAAGTGAGTCTTTTAGGGAATAAAAATATATTTTTTCACTTAGTATAAAAATGTTTATATTCTTAAAAATATGACAGCTTAGTCCCTCAGTTATCCAGTCATTTCCAGCAAGAAATCACAGCATTAGCTGTTCCTGTTAGACCTGCAAGAATTTTAGGTTTGATATTCTAATATGACATAAGAGCTTCCAGCCTATGTTTTCTGCCTCTCTTACATGTAGAACGTGGCCAGATAAAGGCTGTGTTCTTTAGCCAAAATCTTAAGCGTGAAGGAAATTTCTGAAGGTAATTTATTAAAACATTTAGAATTGTGACTGTTGATTTGAAATTCTACAATCCTCCTATACGGCCCTAAGCATTCTAAAGTGATCAAAGTGAAATAAGTCTGTTGAGAAAGAAAAACTTCACTTTTATATCACATTGATGTCCANGAAGTGAAATAAGTCTGTTGAGATACTGCTCACAGAAGGAAAAATTTGACTTTTATATCACATTGATGTCCAGAGATGGGAGCCTGCTCCAGTGTGGGCTCTTCACAGGGTCACAATTTCCTTCAGAGCACACGTGCCTATTCTGGTGTGGGGTCCTCCACAGATCGCAGGTTATTTCAAAGGATTTATTCAGTATTTGTATGTGAAAATTTATCTTGTCATTAACTCTCTTTTGGGATCTTCCTAGTTTAAAGGTCAGAGAAACTGTTTAGCAGATAGTTGCTCCAATTCTTAAAATCGTTCCCTAAAACAACTGAGTTTTTTGGTTTGTTTTTTTAATTTTCCACCTACCATTTATTCACTGACACTGTAACTGTCTCTTTAATTCATAAGCAAGATGCAGGGTGAATCAGAGTATGGACTGAGCTAGAAGATGTGATGCACCGAGAATGTAGAACTGAGGTGAAATTTTGGTGCCATGTATGGCACACGCTTGATAGATTCTTTTCATGTCCTAGGTCTACATTTTGTAGTCTGTAAAATGAAGTTGTCATATTTCTTTTCTTTTGGAAAAAATACTGAGAGCTATTGCAAAGCTATACAAGATCTACTTCTAAGTATTTATAGTATATGTTCCATTTATATAGAGTTAAATCTTTTCTTGCCTCACCTAATGGTTTTTGGTTTTTTTTTTTTTAACCTATAGAAAATAAATTAGATATTACACAATTTTTGACTGGAATAAATTTCTTCACAGCTGAAAACTTACTCTACAGTAGGTGTTGCTGGTTAGACTATTACAGTAAGCAAAGTAAGTTTATGATCTTTAAGGAAAAGAAAAAGCAAGAATTAAAAACTTAACCACCCCCC
>VZRQ01001805.1:1161272-1249666 GCA_013397975.1 Machaerirhynchus nigripectus
AAATCGCTTTATAATGTTCAAATATCTGGGCTTACAGTATGCACTTGACAGAAGTTATGACTGATATATTTGATAATTAACTTCCTAATGCAAACTACAATGTCTTGTTTTCCAAATTGGCAAATTACATATTTTGCAGTTGCTATTATTATTTTAGGTCTATTCTTGTACTGGAAAAAAACCCAAAGCATATTTTTGGTTATGTGGCACACTGACAGGTGTTTAATGAAGAAATGTGAAACAGAATCTCCCAGTATAGTTTTCCAGATTGACTGTAGCTATCACAAAAGCATATTAAGTTGTAGTGAGCAATATGTCTGGGAGAAATTTTTAGCATCCTTGTCTTTGAGTTTCACATCCCACTTGTGCTCCAGGTATCTTGGATTGATGCTGAACTCCCTGGTGCTGTGAGTTGGGGTGGTTGAAAATCAAACGCTGCTCCTCAGAACTAAGTAATGTTTCACAGGATACCATTTTTTATCATTCCCATCAGGGTGTATGGTGGCTTCCACATGAGCTTTTTCTGACACTGTAGGCGTAAAAAAAGGTCAAATATAGCAGTGCTTGAAATTTAACATGCTAAACCAGTTTTCATCTACTTTCCTCCATCTGTTAGATCTCCTACTACTCTGAAAACAGATTCTTCAATATAAAGTTAGCTTCTGCTTCTCAGGGATGTATCAATTTAAATTTTGATATTAACTGTACTTATCATAAGTAATTACAATGTTTCAAATCAAATGCGATTAGAAAGAGTACTGATCACAAAGACAATCTTTCTTTTGCTGGAGTGTATTTTTGATTACAATTTTGAATTATATAGCTGTAGAAAAGTATATGTAGACTAAATTCTGTTGTCTAAGCACTTGTTTGATTATCCCTTTCATGCCTTGGGGATGAGAATGCAATCCACAACTGCATAGAGAGTTCAACATTTGGCCCTGGTTAGCAGGATTAGGGTGTAGAGAATGAATGTTTAAGGAACAGAAATCAGTGGAGTAAATCAGTTAAGGCTTTTAAAAGTAAACCCAGGTAAGAACTGAAGCTATGGATGATCCTTGGATTTGTGAATAGCCTGTTTCATAGGCAGGTTTGCATGCCTAGATCTCAGGAATTTCAAGGTCCCTTGGCAGTGTTTCTTTGTTTGGTTGATTAGGTTTTTTTTGTTTGTTGGGGGCATTGGGTTTTTTTGTTGGTATGTTTTAATCCTGGTTTGGGATCAAATATTATTTTTCTAGGAACCTTTTTTTCAATATGCAGTGTATAACAAAGTACATTGAAACTTTAAAGAAAGATTGCTTGACATGTTGATATAGTTGTTAACATTAGTGCAGTTTTAGGATTATTCCTGTAACACAACTGTTAGCTTTTTGATTCATGTCACCAACCACCTGAAGCCTGCTGTGGGGTTTGGTGTTGCTCCACCTGCCATATTACATTACCTGGCAAAGTGCAATGTGTCCATTCCACTATGTAAGATTTGCCAGCAGTTTTTATGGTAACAACATCATGAAATTATAGGAGCCTTTACCCATTTTCAGCTCTTTATGATGCTCGTCTCAGGATTTTTGTTCTAAGTTTGTTGGATTTCTTTTTTGTGAGTGTTTTAGTTTGGGGTTTTTTTTTGTGTATGAATGTGTGTTCTTCCTTCTGTTACTTTGTTTAACAGATCCTAAAAGGAGATCTAGAAATGAAAAGGCAAATGATGAGTAAGCTGAAGTTGCTCAGCCAAGATCTCCTCATAGCTGTGAAAAATAAAGCAGTGGCTCAAAAGCTGGAAAGTCGTCTTGAAAATTTTTCCCAGCGCTGGGAAAGCCTCGTGCAGAAGGTGGAGAGCAATTCCAAACAGGTTTGTAGAAACCAATTTTATCAGTTTGTGACAACCAGATCCTTTGACAGTCAAATGCTGGAAGTAGTTTTGGTGCTGTTTGTCATTTTGTTTTAATTTTTTCCCCTGCATGATTGCTTAAGACATATTTTATTTTTAGGACAGCATAATACAATTGTAATATAACTTTCCAGAATTTTATTTCTCTCTTTAGTTTTTAATCTCTCTTTATAGTGTTGATTACTCTCTTGGGTTGTTAACTATGTTTTTAGAGATGATACAAACCATAATGAAAATACCTTTCCAGTTAATATATTTTTAACCTACAATAACACACTTTTTTTATAGCTGGCTCTTTGAAATAGCATGTAGTCTGAAATTAGTGCCAGAACTGTCTGCTAGTTTAAATGAATTTTTTTTCAACAATAAAAGTTTATAATTGATTGCTATTTTCCTTCTGCAAATGATATGCTGATTTACAGATTAAAATTGAGGCTACAAATAAGAGAAATTTCTTGGAAAAATAAATGAATCAATCTATACCTGTAACCAAAGTGACAATGGAAAAATATAACCTGCTGTTATTTTGACCACTTTCTGCTAACTGTATATATTAAAAAAAAGAAATTGAGGTTTTAAACCCGGTACAAAATTCAGCTCTTTGGTGTAGTACCCAAACCCATATCCAATTATTTTGCCCAGACATCTTGTTAGCATCTCCTTCTTACTGGATTTAAACCCAAATTGGCTCCCTTTTTGGTATTCCATTATCTCACTAATATCGGGTTATTTTTGTGCCCTCATGGTATGACTGATAAAATGGAAATGGATTTTAAGGCTTTTTCATTAGGCAGCACAGAGCAGACTGTTACAGGAGATACCTCTCCTGTCCATACAGGTCTCTCACAGTTCTGGTCAGTTTGACTGAATTCCCTTGAGCATGCTGCCCTTTTTTGTTGCTCTGTACTAACACTTCATCCAAATTATTTTTTTGGGTAATGAAAGAAAAGCTGCTATATATTCATGTAGTGATCTGTATATATATATATTCATGTAGTGATCTGAATCCCTCTAAATAACCTTGCTTTCAACTCACACCTTAATATTTTAGTTCGCTCTGTGATAGAAAAGTCAGCTGAAGTTGGAAAAGATCAGTTTGGGGGAATAGAAGGAAAGAAAATGGGGGAAGGGCACAATTTCACTTAGTAAGAGAAAGCAAAACCAGATAATATACACAGCATTTAGGAGTTGAAAACAGGATTTAGTTATAGCATATTTGCTGTAGAAAACCTCCTGTTTCAAAGCAGAAGAAAATTCCAGAGATTCATTTCTGAGCTTGGGATGGCTAGGGTCATGTGATGTGAGGAAGTCAGTAGGTCACTCCAGATTGCTCAAGAGCTGCTTAGATTGGCGATCACTCCTATAAGCAGATACCAGCTTTGGAAATGGAACTTAGATTACAGAAAATGAAGTGAGCTGTGCTGATGGTTTAAACACAGATCA
This sequence comes from Machaerirhynchus nigripectus, assembly GCA_013397975.1. Classification (NCBI taxonomy): domain Eukaryota; kingdom Metazoa; phylum Chordata; class Aves; order Passeriformes; family Dicruridae; genus Machaerirhynchus; species Machaerirhynchus nigripectus. Next base: position 1,164,604 of record VZRQ01001805.1, read on the forward strand.
GCACAGCTGGGAGATGCTTTGGATTCCAAAAGCAGTGTAGCTGTCCTATCATAGCAGAACACTTCAGTGGATAAGCTTTTCCTCCAAGCTGCCCTGCTTGAGGCAGAGGTGATTTAGTGTCATGGAGATATTGCTACACCTTCTGGAAACACTGCACAGTCTGTGCTGACTGTAGGACCTGTTTCTAAGGCACTGTTACACTGCTCAGACATACCTTCTGTTAAATACTGATGGTGTACTTGTCACCACGTGTTTCTCCCTAGGCAGGGCAGACAATATTAGTGGCATTTTTTCAAATACTCATTACAGAGCTCATTTATGTGTTTACATTGCAAGGAAAAAATACCTTTACAAGATCTCATTATGCTCTCTAATCATGAGCTGGGGAGGAGGAGAGTTCGATGAGGGTGAAAAATAGAATATTTTTCATTAAAATCTATCAAAAAAAGCACATTTTATTCATCAAGCTTAGGTATTGCCTTCAAAATTAACGTTACATGGTTTAGTGGTGGGCTTGGCAGAGCTAGCTCAATACTTAAACTCAATGATCTTAAATGTCTTTTCCAACCTAAAGGATTCTATGATTAATAATTTTCATTATACCTTCATAATTACATTTTTGTCCTTAGTTATTTCCCCTTTTCTCATTATAAAGTGTCACTAAATTATTAACTTGTTAACAAAATAAGAAATTAAATGGAAGAGACAACCTCAGCCTCGGTTCAAAGATGATTCTCCAACTAGACATATAAAGTAGTTATAAATCCCAAAGGAAAAGTGCAGAAAGGAGAATGTGAGTCCTCCAACATTTGGCTGAATTAATTGCTCTTGAATTCAAGCATCTAATCAGAACACATGGCTGAAGCTTCTGCTACAAATGACTGGATGGCAAGGGTGTGTGAGAGAGAGAAATACCTCTAAAAAGCAGTTTGTCCTCATCATGAAAATGTCAGCTTTCCTTCACTGACCACACAGTGGAATCAAGGACAAGGACAGCTTGTTTAGGCTGGATGCGTAGCTTCCAGAAACTCTAAACCCAGCTTTGCTGAGTTCATTATGCTCCTCTAAATTGTACTGAAAATCTTTCCAAACTAAAGAAAACACCATTCCTCATCTGAACTTCCCCACTCACAGAGATAAATTTCATCAAAGAACAGATGACAGCTCCAAAAGAGAGCGTAAAGGAAAAGGTTTTTTGGTTCAGGACAGAGGGCACTTCCAAAGGCAGTAATAAATGCTGGCATTAAAGGAAGGCTGCTGTATAAATGAGAAATAAAGTAACATAAAACTACTGAAGTGCTATACACACATTGTACATATGTTTGCCTATAGATGATGAAAAATATTTGAATTTTTCTGCTCTGAAAAGAGATGAGTTTTAGCATGTTTCTAAGATGAGCTTGATGTGAAACTGCAGGCAAGCGTTGTATTTTGAAAGCCTTTTGGTGTGCAGCCTTGTGAGTCACCTTAGCACTTTCCATATGATTTTCTAGTGGGTTAAAGCCCTAGTCTATACTTCCCCTTCTCAGAATCACATTTGCTGTTCAGGGACTGAGAGGGGTGAAGAAAATAGATATGAAAATAATACAGTTATTATTTGGACTATCTTTGAATAATACATGAAACACACCACTTTGGTGATTAAAAAGGTGTTTTGGTGGGGTTTTTTGGTTTGGTTTTTTGGTTTGGTTTGTTTGGCTTTGGTTTTTTTTCTTTTTCTTTTTTCAGGTTTTTTTCTTCCTTTTTCTTTTTTCCCCAGGTAAGACAATAGAAGTTAATTCTTTTTTGTAATTCCTAATATTTTTAACGATTGTCCTTTACACACCAAAGTGTATGCAGTTTAAACATGATTCAGTTTCATCTTGCAGAGTAAGACTGCGATCTACCTTTTAGTCTTACCCTGTCTCTAATTAGAATAATTATGAACTTCAGATTCACATCTCCATTCTCCTTTTGAAGCACATAGTGTTTAACCTCCACTCTTGTTGATTAAGCATGAAAAATACTTTTTAACTGTTTTGACATACAAATCATTACCCCCCACAGCATCGTGACTTGACTGCTCTGAGCAGTAACTGCACTGCCAGCTCTGGAAGTGCAGTTCCCCATCTCCAGCTGAAGCTGCTACTGCTGTGTAATTGGTATTATGCTGCAGATGACGCCGACAGTGCCCTGGCTGTGGTTTATTCTGTGTTACACCTTCTTCGCTGGAAACTCTGCCCTGGTATTGATTAGCAAATGAAAACATGGCAGGATACGACCCTGGGTGTCCAAAACATCATCCTATCATTGATTTTTGGATAAAACAGAGTGTAATAAGAATTTTATGAGAAGAGAAAAGAGAGACAGAGAGACTGTACCCAAAATTATATAATAGGCAAGAAATTCCTTTTGTTCTTATGTATAGTCAGCTCAGGGAAAGATGACGTCTGATTCAATCCTCAAATTTCATAGAACTGTAGACATCAAAAGTGTTAACTTGCTTTTCCTTCTGCCCTCTAGCTAATTAAAATAAAATGGAAAATAATGCTGTATAGAGTTTCAATAAAAATATATGGAAATGCTGACTTAATATTGTCATGATTTCTGTAAGAAAAAAAATTAAAATCAATACATCTTGTTGAGAGAACTAAAACAAGTGTGTTAGTACATAAAATTGTAGTGATTAAAAAGTCAACTGGGTGTTTTTCTCTTTCAAAGAATTTTGTAGTTCATACATTTGCTAAATCCCTGCAAGTCACAATGGACTTATTCAATTGGCATAATTAATCCACATATTTTTTTAAAAAAATCTGCTCTGAATCTAAATTTTGTAATCTTCGGAGTAGTCCAGAGTCTGCTCTAAAATCAAGGCTACTGCCTCTTTCTAGAGGTGGAAGCACAGCATGGGGTTAACTGCTCTATGTAATACTGGCAATTTAGTGAGGTAAAGCACTTCCCTACTCATCACTTCCACTGGCAGCCTGGACAAAGAACAGGAAGACTTTTGCGTAGAAGACAATGTGAAGAATTCAGCAAAGTTGGCAGGAATTTGTTGGGGTTTTTTTTTCAGGTTTCTTAGCTTTACTGATGTTGCCTGCTGGGAAGAGGCTGCTTGCTAACAGTATTTCCCTTTCCTTGTCATTCTATTATTTTTTTCAGTGCAAGAAAGCATTGTGGGAAAGGTGTTAGACCTGTTTGCCTCTTCATTCTTTATAGAAGCACTTATGTCTCAATAACTAAGCTGACTCAATTCTCTTACTGCGTTTCTGATACAAGAAGTAATAGATAATTTATGTATGTGTTTATAGTTTCATGGACTTAAATAATGGAATTTCTGTTGTTGAACTGGAAACTCTGATTCATGCATATTAACAAAAACAAAGAAGCAGGGATTTTCTGGTGCACAACTTTTTCTACTCCTGGTATAAATTCTTTCTTTTAGTTTCCATTTCACTGCCCTTAAACTGTGAGGTGGTCATTGGAGATATAACTAGAGCGTTTTGACAAATGAGCCATCATCTGACAGAATCAAAAAAAGAAGTGACCTATTTCTCCTGAGTTAAGGGATTTAAGAACAGCTGCCCACATCTGAGTCGGAAGTTTCTAGTTTGGGGCTATATGGAAAAAAGTATAAATGGGCAGTACCTGCACAAGCAGTGTACAAAAAAAATATGAGCAAAAAGTATTTGTCATCATTCTTTTTTTAATGCAGCTAGGCTATACAAAGGGGTTTTGTTCATATTACTTGGGCAAAGCTAAATGTATTAGATTGGTCTTGTTTACAGTGTTACATAACATGGATATTAGTATCTGATGTGACCCCTTCATATTGTTTTTTAATTATGGAATAAAAATGATGCAAATTAATTTGCCATCTAGTGCATATGTTCTAATCTAAGATTTCCAGCCAGGAAGTTAACTGCCCTTTCATGCAAGTAGGTTATGGTGAATTACATTCTATTTGAAATTTTTTATGAATGGTAAGGCTAATAATTGGTAATTTAGTGCTATTTTCATGCCTTCATCACCTCTCAAGTAGCAAATTTTCAGACCAGGGGCAGTCTGAAATTATTATTTAGTTATAGTAACATTTTATATATTTGCTGTCATTTAATTCCATCATAAAATTCCATTCGTTTCTTTTCTTCATTCAGCATGGCTTACAGGGAGCTGTAAGTTCATTAGAATCCTCTCTGATTTTGATATTGGCTTTAACAGATATTTTATTCACACAGCGTGAGTCAGATAAAACAATCTGGCTTGAGTTGTGTATAATGTTGTTTTTTCTGAAGGTCAGCCTATGATCAGATGAGAGCAATTTCTCATTATTTTCTATTGCTCCTCCAAACAATCTTTACTGAAGTCTTTCAAACAATGTATGACCTCTGTTTTTGTACTTCTCACAGATTTCACAGGCTGTCACTACTGCTCAGACATCACTAACACAGACAACTGTAATGGAAACTGTAACTATGGTGACCACAAGAGAGCAAATCCTGGTTAAGCATGCTAAAGAGGAACTCCCACCACCTCCACCCCACAAAAAAAGGCAACTCCTTGTGGATTCAGAAATTAGGAAGAGGTGAGAATCATCAAGAGACAGAGAGAGAATACTGATAGAGTCTGGATGAAAGTGCAAAAATAGTCATTTGACTGCAGTATTTTTATGTATGCTATTTTGAGCTTAAAATTGTATTTCTGCTCTCTATTAGGGTACCAGCTGATAATTCTCTTTCTTTACTCAGTATGAGTTATGGATTATGTTGTACTTCTATTCCACCTATTTAGCAGTATAGACTGTTAATGATTACATCAATACCACTGCATAGTAATGGCAGTTAATTGAAGTCCTTACGAATGGCATCGTGGGGATCCCACTTGACTATGGTCCCGAAATGTGATGGGCAAGAAACATTCCATTAATTCTAAGACTTTTGTATTCTTTAAGAAGAATTTTATAGTACTTAAAATACTAATAATGTAGATATTGCCTGGTTTCTAAAGTTCATTGTATTCTTCTGGGCTTATGGGTCAGAAGTAAAAATAGCAGTTCTGCAGAGGCAGTTAATATTTGGTGAAACATGCATTATTATTACTTTCAGATTTTTCTTCCTGTGTAACTCAAGTACAAGTGACAAGGGATTTTAGACTAATGCTGAACACTAGTTAAAGTCAGGAGAAAACTTTCTGATGTGTTTAAGCAGAATTGCCTCAAGCACTACGTTTCTAAATGAGGTTCTAAGAAGGTAGATTTCAAAGATTCATTGCAACATTTGTTTTGGAAATGTGTTTTGATATTCAGATGACCATGAATTCCAAGGTAATAGATTCAAGGACTGAAAGGGACATGAAACTGCATTCAGTGTGTCATTTCCATAGACAATATCTTTGTTTAGTTCAATGTGTTTACCAGGACAAGTATTTTCTTGTAAAATACTGTTCCACTTATTAAGAAGAATGAAATATAGCAAGAATAGGAGAAATCTGACATCTTTTTAATTGAAGCTTTCTGTTATTGAAAAAAATAGATTTATTTTTATACATAGGCATCGTACCTGTGTTTAACCATTCTAAAAGGTTTCTAGTTCAGCATTGTTATTTAGGAATGATGTAAGAAGACTGATTCTCCCCCTTTTTGTTAAATTGGATAACTTATTTCTGTGGAAAGTTCTTAGTCTAAATAAGTTTGTAAGCTAAATTTGGATGAATTTAATCTATCTCCAAAGTCCTCATTTGGAATCTGTTTTTTTCCCATATCCTAACTTACCATTAAATCATAGTGAGAGTTATATTTTGCTAATACATTCCCAAACACTCAAAATAATGCACAGCCATGAATATCAGCAGACTTGTAAAAACTGAATTTGTTGAAGGAATTTTTAGATGACATTGTTGTTACTTATCAGGAATTATAAGCCTTAGCACTCCTGTAAATGTTTCAGTGCAAAGATGTGAAACAAGATCGAGGTCCTGTTGGCGTATACACCACAGTAAGCCTTTATTGCAGCATGGTCCCTGTCATGAAAATAGTGATGTGCTTTATATATTGAAACTGGAAAATTAAGAATGGAAATATCCCTTCAGTTTTGAAGTATTTAAATAATTTCTATTTTAAAAATTTTCACTTTTTTATTTCCAAACAAAATGTTTTAGGAATGATCTTACTTCATAAGGATGTGAAGTGTAAGACCACTGCTTTAAAGGAAAGCATTATCTTAGTTAAAACTAAACGAAGTAGGATGATTTTCTTAAAACCTACTCTTCTAATTCTTCAAGAAAATTGTTGCTATATGCATCATTATAAAACTGGAGACCAATTGGCAGTAGAAGTTCCTTTCCCAGCTACTGTATTTTTACTGTTAGCATGAATTTTCCTTCCTGCTCATATTCTTTTAATTTGCCTTAATACTGAAAATAAACTTGGCAGGGTACAGCAGAATACAGGCTTCATAGTCATCATGCAAGGAAACTGCCTGAGGGCAGGAATTAGCTGGATTATGGGAATTGGTTTTGTTCCAAACTACCTTGGTTTATAGAAACTGATAATTATGTGTTACTAGAGTGTTTTAGCTGATGTTTGTCTAAAGCACTACAACTAACAAGTTTATATACAAATCTGATTGATCCTTGTATAGAAAAGAGGATATATTATCAACTTTGAGACTAGAATTGCTTTTAGATACGTTACTGGTAGATCTGCTTCCAAATTCACAGAGTGTTAATGATTTTTTACCATGCATACTAGGTTTCAAGGGTTTTTGATTTGTTTTAATGTTATCTAAAATATGTGCATTCACCATATAAATTCTGTTTAATTTTTGGATAAGAATCAAGATGGAACAATCTGTAGTTCTCAGTCTTTGCCTGGGATGACTTTAGATAATAGAATAAGTTGTGGTTTCTTGTAGATATTTAAAACCAGAGTCATTTTCATTTCTGGACAGGTTAGACTTTTATTTTGATCTGCTAGGAGAGAAATCGGACTTTTACAAGGAAAAATGAAGTTAATTGTTTAACACACTTTAATATGCTCCACCTATTGTTTTGTGTACCAAAATTGCTAGATTTGTTTTAACAATGCAATTGCATCAGCACATGAGAACTAGTCCAGCGTGACTCTTATACCTGTGAGTGGACCTACATTATGGCAATGTCCACAGTAAATGTTGGAAATGTCCACAGCTGTGCAGCAGGATGAGTGATGGTTATATTATCTGAAAGCAATGTTTCTCCGTTCGGATAATCTTTTTGGCATTCTAACTGATCAGAGAAAAAACCAAAAAACCCAAACCCCACAATTTATGTACCTTTAGTGTCTAGAAGTTCCAAGCGGATGTTCCACAGTGGGAGGACCAGTCAATAAATAGCTTTGAAAAACACTTTGGAAGTAAACTTTGGGGAATAATTTTCAGCTTAGAATAACAGTTTTTGTGACTGTTTTAAATTAATATGTAAAAATGCAGTCTTGGAAACGAACACATTTTATAGTATGCTGTTGTCTTTCTCAAAAACAAGAAAATAAAAATTTATACTAAATATAAGCATAATCATGGAAGAAGAAAGCTCATCTGAAAATTTGGGTGCTCAGTTACAATATCTTTGTTCATTGGTGACTAGACACCTTTTTGATCAATGCTTTTTTTTGATGGGAGAAAAAACATTACATTCCCAAACAGCCAGGCGTTTATTTTTGGGGTGCATTGTTGGCCGCAAGATCTTTTAGGATTTTCTGTTTGTATTCAGTTGTAGCCACACCTAAGGATAAAAAAAGCCCATAGTGCTGCATGCCTTTTGATTTTTTAAAAATAAGCTAAAGGATTGGGGGTTCTCAGCCTACTTCTCCTATGTGGCTCTATATTGTGTGTATTTACAACCAAAACTTTCCCCGAGCCCTTAATGACTAATAGTTTATGGTTATGTACTCTTTAGTTTTGATTTAAAAACCCTAGCAACTACTGAAGGCTTGTCAGATGCTTCCAGAGGTGAATAACCAGACTGTGGTGGCTGCTTTCTGCAGCCACAGTACAACACACTGCACGCTATTGCTTGACATTTTGGGGCCTGGGAGGGAAAGACATGTTGGGGGCTGAGGCCTTTTGGAAGTGGTGAATAATGCTCCCAGGTTTTGCCAGCCTCTTTCATCTGTTTTCAGATCTCAGTCAGCATTGTTTCTGTAAAGGAGTTTACTTGAAATAAATGCATCAGGCTCCATTGCCACGTTTAGAAAGATTTGTGCTCCAGATTTGCTTCGCTGTGAACTAAATGGTTTAGAGATACTGGAAACCTCTTTAAGGAGGTAGAAAGAGTGTTTTGGCTACTCAGTGAATATTGTGTTAGTGTGCTGTGTAAGAGTACAGCCCCCAGTTACTAAGCCAAGGAGAAAATATGGATGGCTAAGATTGAAGCATCAAACTTTCTAGACTGCATTTTACTTTTATATTTCCAAGTGTTTTGTTAGGATTCAAACTATAAAAATCTCTATTTAAACTGAACAAATTGAGAAGAATCAATTTGGTTTGTAGACCAATAACATCCACAGGTCTGAATGTCACATTTCCAATGCTCTCATTCACTGTGGCAAGAATGCAGGGGAAGGAAGCTGTTGATTTTTTTCTTGCCTCTTAAAGCAAGTTTTTGCTGTAAGTGGTGGAAAGCAGAGATAAGAACCAGACTATATTTTTTTTTAAATTTCTTCCCCCTTCATTCTCCCCACAAAAATCTAAAACTGCTTCAGAAGTAATGCTTCAAAATGTCAGAATAATTCAGGTGAGTTAAGTTCTGTTACTAGTCAAAGAAAAGCTCCTTTCCCCAAAGGAATCAATTTGAAACTGAGAAAGATAAAATACTTGGAGCTGTATAATAAGGTCTTGAAAAGTATGTATTAGACATTAGGGCTAGAGATAAATGTAACACAGCTGAGGTTATAGTATAAAAAAACAACTTGTAAATGGGAGAAAGTGATGCAAGGTAACATATTTATTTTCATGGCATTTACATATTCTGGGAAAAACAGGTTATATCATAGAAAAATCTGAAAATTACTTTGGTCATGCTAAGTTTTTAAATGGCAGACAGGTAAGAGTTGGCTAATATTTAATTTAAACATATTTGTAATACTAACGTACTTCATTAATGTCCAAAGATAACTTTCTTTGTAATTTGGTAAATAGCTTTTTACATGCTTCCTAATGTTTCCAAGGAAGGTCTACTTGTCATAACATTATTATTGGTATAATGTTAATCTGAAGATTTGAAAGAGACTTGATGCCCTTTAAAAAGCAAGGTGTGTTAAAACAGGATAGTTGCTCCATCTAGTGTTTTTTTCATTTAACAGCTGTTAAATGAACTTTTTGAAAAGAGAGAAGACCTCACTTTTCCAAAAATTATTTTATTTGGGATTCCAATGCTTTATTATTTAGAAAAGTTGGGATTTTTGTAGAAAACAATGTATCAAATGAAAAATTATAATGACTTCATAATGGTGTTTTTGATAGCTATTGTGTCAGATATCCCCTTTCTGTACAATGAATTCTATTAGTCAGGACTAAATTGTGATAGTTTAGCACTTCTGCAGCCCCTCCATTGGGTTGTTTGACTGCTGTTCTCTTACAGAAATGCAGCTTTTGCTCTGGTATTGTTATCTAATGATAGGTAACAAATCCAAATGAAGACATTCATGTCTTCAGTTTTACTGGTGGTTTTTGATTTCAGTATGTCTGTAGCCAGTTCCAAAGGAAAGGAAAATGTGGCTGAGACACAAGAGAATAGTTTTCTGTTGTTTACAGGGGGAATAATTAATAAACATTCTCACTTGGAGTGTAAGAAGTACGGGTATGTTGAGGTCTGTAAACATGGACACTTCTTAATGCCTATTAGTTTTAAGCCTTTATCCTTTTTGTGAGGTGAGCAGTAGTGACAAATAAACAGAGAATTTATATTCTTCACATTTAGCACCTGAAATTACCTGCAGTATTATAGGAGTGTTGCCTGTCAGCACTTGCTGGAGGCTGTGATGGCTGCGTTTAAAAGTACTCTGTACCTCATGGTACTAGTGAAGTTTCTGTTGGAGATACACACTTGGGATTGATTTAGTATTTCTTTTCACGCCTTGGTGTGCATTACCAAAATGAACTGGTCATAATGAGGAGGAGGCTAAACTGAATAGCATCACAAGTGTAGACGGAGGGTCAAAATATCATTCCAAAATGAAATAAAATTATGTTTAGTTTATTTGACAACTAAACTAAACAAAAGTAGAAGGGTAAAAATATTTGTTTGGATAATTTGGCTGTAGAATTAGAAGATAAGAACAAGTCTACTTATCAGCTAATGGCTCATCAACTACAAATACAGAGGAGGAAGACAGCAGGGAATTAGATCAGAACAATTCTTCCGATGGGTGCCATGTATCTTAAAGTTGTTCTTTGATATGTTCTAGGCAGAGAAGAGCTACAAGCTGAGAAAGACCTCTGGTGAGCTGGGGATTTCAGTCCAGACATGGAAATGAAATAATTCAGTAATGTGGTTCTTGGATCAAAGTTGTATCATTCCCTGGCAACTCAATATGTAGGCAAATGGTTTTATGTCTGCCCAAGATGGGCAGTGGTGACAGGCCCGGTGTGATTTTTGTTTGGGGAAGGAAGAAGAACACAAATGAGCAAAGGCAATTGTCAGGCAATTTCTGTCTGTTAAAAGAATAAGGTATTGAAACCACCGTCTGGCCATGGTAGCAGTAACATAGTAATGTGGTTTAAAGATGAAATTTATTCCGTTTGGAGATTAGATTATGTACTATAATGGCCACACGACAGGAAGATACTTCATGCTTCGTGTTCCTATATGAACTTGTTCAACATTGAATTTGTTTGTATATCTGTTTACTTAAAGTGTATCTAAAAACAATCTTCAAACTTTTAATCTATGCCAGTCACATTTTCATGGAAAATTGTCCACAGACTGATTTTCTGGATCATTCTAAACCATATGTCCACTTCAGATTCCCATTCCAAACTCTCTTACTATGATCATGTATTTTGTTCAAAATTGACTCCTTGTTTTGGCTTTCCTTTTCTGTATTAAATACGTGATAAATCTCACCTTTGAGGCATTTCACAACCTAATTGCATCATGTTTTTCTGTGCATGGAATTTCCAACCCAAACACCCACCAGAGCAGGATACAGTGGTCCTACTAGAAGTCCCCTATCTGATAAAAAAAAGTCTGGAAATTACCAAGTAACAAGAGATAATTTGTTTATATTTCACAATAAAAACAAATCTCCATTTGAACTCTGCTGACATGTGATAACCTGTAAAGAGAGGGCCATGGGATAAGTAAAAATAGTATCTCTCTTGTGGAACAGGAGAAGAAAAGACTAACTAGAAAACAAAACCATAACTGCTGCATGAAGAATATATCCTCTCCTTCAAATTGAACTTTTAGGTGGGGAGCATGCCAATGTGCATGTTAAATTAAGGTAGTTATTTAGAGTAATTTCTCAAGTGAGTTTTGGTTTAATATCTTCCATGGATCCACTTTTACAAATTCTACATGAGGTGAAGTTTGTTGGGACAGAATGGTAGTCTTGCACTATTTTATGTTAAAAGTATTGTTGTTCCTAGGAGATTTAAAGACTCTATTTATACTTTAATATCAATCTAGAGCTAATATAATTTGTAACTGCAGCTGTGCTCAGAAAGGAAGTCTACAATCACTAAAGCAGAATGATTAATTGCTATTTCTGCCAGTGTTTCCTCCTTTTACACATGACAGTGTTTTGTTGGGGTTTTTTTTCACACTAGGTAAAATGTGTTTCATTTAAAGATACTTATGGACTGCAAAAACCTACTTAGACTTAGCTTTTGTGTATTTTAATTCTTTTCTACTCCCCTCTCTATTGCCCTATTTTGAACAGGAGGCTTTGTTTCTAAAATTATATTTATCTTCAGAAGAAACTGCAAGAAACAGAGCAGTCTTTTATGTGAGATCAGCTTTTTCATATCAGAGAATCATACCATATTATAGAATGCTTTCAGTTGGACGGGACCTTAAAGATCTGTGTCTAATACTTGCCACCATCTGATGGCTCTCTGGGCCATGAGATGTATTCCTAATTATTTGTTGTACTGTCAAAACTTTCCCAAATGTTCCCAGTCTTCTTCCAGGTGTTTCAGAGGCAAGGGCTATATCTTTTTTTTTTTTTTTTGAAGAATTGATCACTGATAAACATTTTTCTCTGTCAATTTCCATCCTGTGCCAGGGTAAGACGAGCCTATTTTTCAGAGAGTTGGTCTTGCTAATCCTACTTGCCTGCAGCTTCAGAATGGACTAAATGCCAGAACTAATACAATTTTACCTGCAGTAAAGGAATTTTAATACTCAGGGACTGGTAAACTTGTCTTCATTGCTATCAGATGTGCGGTGTTTTTTGATCATCAAATATGCAGTTATTATTTGCAGAACAGAGGATAACATTTTATTTCAAGAATTGCAGTTGATTGCATGATCAGATGTAAAGCTGAAGTAGGAAGCTCTTAACTGACTGTGGAGTTCAAGTTTAGGGATTAGAATCTGTTACCAGCACAGACATTGCTTGAACCATCTGGGAATTTTATTTTGTCTTTTGCCTCTGAATTTGTAGTTCTTTACAAAACTGAAGATTTCTACATCTTCCATTACTTCAAAGTCACATTTTTTCTCCTTAGATGAGTATTCAAATAGTATTATCAGGAATTGTTTAATCAAAATTATTCCTAAGAGTTTAAATTTTGACTACAGAATATTGGACTGAGATTAAGGTAGTGTGTGGTTCTTTTTCTTTTGCTTTCATTATTTATGAATACAAAAAATCACAGTGGAGAAAGGAAAAAAGGGAAGCATAAATATTAGCTCAAGCATGGAACTCTTTCTTATATTCATTTCTGTGTATGTAGATTTATGTAGCACCTGGTTTTGCCTTACATCCTTGTGTTTTAAAAGTATAAATCCTTGTATAAATGTATTTTTATAAAGTAATTAAATTCCTCCAAGGGTATAATTGTTGTTCAAGTTACTGTTTTTAGTAGATTTTCAGTTGTATGTAAATGATACAACCTTTCGTCACAAAGCAAACCGAAGGATACAGCTCATTATTTTTTCCCTCAGATCTTTCTGCTCTATTGTGTTCACTGTATTGCTGCAGGATGAAAGTCAGCTGCAAAAGGGATATAAATATTAGAACATACAGTGCAATAAAGAAATGCAGTCAAGCAGAGAGTGTGGAACAACTGAGAAAAAATATTGTCTGAAGCTTCTTGTTTTCAAAACTACACTAGATACTGAATCACAATTTGAAATTTCTAGACATTATTAATTTAAATATCTTCATTTTGGGACATTACCTTATGAGTGTTTTACAAAAAGATCACTTTTAAAGGAGTTGATGAAAGAATACAGATTGTAGGAAAGAGGACCGTAGAGTAAAAACTAGTTATAAAGTGCAGAGAGTTTGGGATCTTAATTTTCATTTCTAAAGCTTTAACTGTAGAAAATTATACTTTACTTATTGATTAGTGATTACATTCTATAACAAATTTGAGTTAATCAGGAAAAGCTTTTGTCATCAAATTTCCTGCTTGAATTTCCTTCACAGTAGCATCATCACAAACTGGGACAGCGATCTCACAGGTTTGAAGGCTACATTTGGTCAGCCGGATAGGCATTACATGCTCAGCTCAGCCAACAGGACTTGTAGCACTCTCTCTTCACTGAGAGACATTTGTTTCATGTCTTCCAAAGATGTTAGCTTGAAAAATTAGAATACTTATTGTGAAAATTATTGCATCTGTTCAGCTGTTAAATCGGGGCCTTAAAAACGAAAAAAGTATTTCTGTGTTTCTAAATTTTAGAGTAAATAGTTTTATGAACTCTCTGATGAGATGTGGGAGTTTAAAACCATCTTTTGCTGACAAAACTTGCTGTTTATTCCCTTGTTTACACACCCATGTTTGCTGCCAATCCTGTTTTCAGAAACTTTGGGGAAGTTGAAAGCCTTGTTACGCTTTTTGTCGCTCAGGTTTGACTCGGATACGACGGAGCTGCACAGCTGGATGACGCGCTCCGAGGCGGTGCTGCAGAGTCCCGAGTTTGCCATCTACCGGAAAGAAGGGAACATCTCGGACCTCAGAGAAAGAGTCAATGTAGGAGAAACTACTCGTACACGTGTCTGTTAAGTCTCTATTAGCTTGTCAAAGTGCTTTCAAAGTCCCAAGTTTAAATGAGTTCAAATGTAGACTGACAGTCATTGATTGTCCAAGATAAATTTAGAAGTGCTCGCTGTTTCTGTGAATTTCAGATTTTGGCACGAAAATTGTTGTGCAGGCTGTCTGAATACATAGATTGTTGTTGTTGTTTGTTCATATTCATATTCAATTAAGGCATTCGAGATCCATGGAAGTCTTAGGTAAAGTTATACCAAAGGCTATATATCATTTCCTAAATATGCAACATCACTCTATACTGACAGCTTAATTGACATTATACATGAATAAATTGAAGAACATGAAAAGTGTCACTGTAGTGGATGCTAAAGAAAATTGGTATCTATTTCCCTTTAGAGTGCAGTAAAATATATATGACTATCGCCAGTTTCCACAGGGTTTTTATTGGGGTATTTTTTTACTCTTTTGTAGTACCATATCAGAACTAAAATTTTTTCTTTCCTGCCAAAATGAGTGGTTCTGCACTGCTTAAGAAGTAGCTATGCTTGTGTATGTCACAGGCTGAATTACTGAATTTAGCCCTTGAAAACTAAACTGTTACAAATTTCCTTCCATATTTCATTTCTGTAGATCAGTGAAAAAATGCCCATCTTTTCTCAAAGGGGAGTGTTTTATAATTAGCTGTGATAGTAGCCTAGTATATTATGGAATGTCATTAAAACCTGTGTTGATGCATACTCCTAGAACACAAACAGATGGAACAAAGTTACTGTATTGAATTTAGATTTGCTGCTGATTTTTCTTTGTCTGCTTTTCCATCATAAATCAGCTATGATAAGATTGAGCAACATGGAATTTTGTGATTGTAAGTGTACATTTTAAAATTCTATGTTAAATCATAGGTTTCTTGCAATAATTTTAGTTGTTAATATTTTCATAATATTAGTCTTAGAAAGTATCCATTCAAATGGAATGTCCTGAATTTAGTTCATGCCACAACTTCATGTTATGTGAAATATACATAAATATACATATATATGCAGACTGGATCAAATACACAGAGTAGATTTTATGGGTTCATATGCTTCCATACTGAGTTAGTAGCATTCATCCAATACTGTAATAGATATACAGTTAATTTTCTAAGTGCTCCTATCTAAATTTTAAAAGAAGCAAATAGGAAAAAAGAAACAAAATACTCATCTGTCCTTTTTATATTCACATTTTGAGGAATATATTCATTTCAAGAATGAAAATTAGCTCATCTTGACCTACAAATTACGCTGGCTACCCACACTGTTAGATTTCCCACCTCTTCTGCATCATAATGTCTCAGACTTTATAAAAGCATTAAAGGATCCAGGAGCCATGGTTCACCTTCCTCCTTCTTTCCTTTCTTTGCTTTTGAGGAGGTGGGGATTGCTGGGCTGGGAGGACACTGCCTACCCCATTTATTCAGGTCGCATTTCAGTTGGTGAAAATGCACATAATACTGGAGAAAGATGTGTGGAATTTGTCCAGTGCGTGAGCATTTAAAGTTGGAGTTCAAGACACTAAAGATAGGAGATACTCCAGATGTTCCTTTGATCTCCTTGGAAATTTTATAACTGAATTGTTAAACAAATTTCCAGCTTTTTTTTTCAGTAAAGTAGAGCAGAAGAGGACCTGTTTTGTATCAAGGGAGGTCTGAGACAAAGCAGTAATTCTAAATAGATAAATGAAAAATCAATATGTATCCTTCATTAACACTGAAAATATTTTTAAAGACCAAGACCAGTTTTAATTTCACAGTGTCACTGCTTTTAAAATGAACATTTTATAGATAAAATCAAGTTACATTTAGAAGTTTCTAGTTGCTCTAAGGGAGAAAACATTCTATTACATGTATTAATTTGATAGTGAGAACTCTGAAAGATGGCACTTGACAAGTGCTACATGGATTCTGTGTTGAATGTTTTCAGTTAGTGTAAGTCTTTGAATGCAGTTTTTAAAAAAGCAAAGAAAATATCAAATTTTAATGAATGCCAGGTTTTAACACTTGTCCTGACCTGACTTCTCCTGGTCTTGTCTCTGTCTCCATCCATAAAATGAGAGACAAAGCAGAAAGTACTGTACAGTTCATTGATTTGAACAGTTTCATTGCTGCTTGCTAACACTCTCAGTTATTAGTTCTCTCAAAAAGAGCCTCAAATCAATGGAAAATAAGATAGCGTGTGTTTTAACATATTATAATCTCTAGCAAAGTTGTAGAAGGCATATAAAAAAAGAATGAAATGCAGAAAGGAAAACATATGTGAGAGATAATTTAAATAGATTTTATTGTACTGTTGCGGCTTAACCCCAGCTGGCAGCTAAGCACCACTTCCTCACCACTTGCTAAACACCACTTGTTCCCTTCCCCCCACCCCCTTCACCCCAGTGGAATGGGGAGAACCAGAAATACAACTTGTAGGTTGAGATGTTGAGATAAGTATAGTTAAATGAAATAAAGTAAAATATAATAGTAATAGCAAATAATAATTTTGATAATGAAAGAAACAAACAGGTAAGTGTTGCACAATGCAATTGCTGACCTCATGCTGACCAAGGCCAGACCCCATCCTTGAACCCAAATAAGCCCCCTTCCACATAACTCCCCCAGTTTTTACCCTGACCATGTCATTCTATGGTGTGGAATATCCCTCTGGCTAGTTTGGGTCACCTGTCATGGCTATGTTCCCTTTCAGCTTTTTTTTTCGTGTATCACTGGCAGAGCATGAGACAGACAAAAAAAAGGAAATCTTGACTTAGGATAAACAAAACATAGCAAACCCAAAGCATCACTACTACAAATATTATTCTCAGAGTGAATCCAAAACACAGCACTGTCCCAGGTACTGAGACGAAATTCACTGTATCCCAGCTGAAACCAGGACATGCACTTACATCCACAGTCATACCCCAGTGTTGTACTCATATGAGCATGCATGTGACCACCTACACGTGTGCAGAAGTCCCATCTTGCCCATGCTGGTTTATCATTTAGTGTTTTTCCCACATATGACAACATAAATTGGTGTATCACAGAACACCTTGCATTAAAACTGCCCTTTCTTCCCTACCATAGTCAATGCTGAGTCCTAGAGCCTTTTTATAATGACTTTCTTTTCTGCTGCTCTTTTGGGGACAGGTTACTAGTTTTGGGATTTTTTTTCTTGTGGCAGCTTGCTCTTGCCCATCATTTTTCATGGATGAGGAGTCACTTACATAAGATTTAGTGGAAGTGCATCTGCTGCATGATGGAGGGACAGAGACATCGGAAATGAAATTCACAAGGAAATATCTTTTGCCATCATTGGTGATTCATAAAGTGCAAAAGCTTGCTCCCATCCCAGCCAGAGGAGTCCTGGGAGAGACAGAGCCAAGAGCAGGCTGTATAAAAAGCAGTGACTCCATTTGCTAAGCCAGCTGCTCTTCAGATCCTGGCAGGAAATTAGCCTTTGGCAGATGTATTATGTAGTTTGAATATATTAGACATGTGTAAAAAGTCCATTCCTATGTCTAGGGAGAAGAAAAATATATTCCTTCCCTGATACACAGGATATTTACCTTACCTGGGTAGGGAGACTGCAAAGCCGTAAGAATAGAAGTTTCACTGTTGAACAATCGTACGTCTAAATAATGGAGACATCCAAATATTAGTGCTGTAAATATTCTTTTGCTTTATCCCACCATAAATATTCTAAAGTTAGTGTGTGTATTTTACTAAAATCTGACCTAAGAATGACTCAGGACTGCTTTGTTTTTCTTAAGCTATAATGGGCTTTCAGTATTGCAAGTTCAAATATGTGAAGCTTCAGGTGCAAAAAACCTCCACAATTTCAGGTATTAAATCCTACTTAGTAAGTTGGACTTGAGACTATCCAATATGAAACTGGAAATAAAACTCCTTGAAAGGAGTTTTGGTTAGCCAAGAAGAAGCACCTAGAAATTCAGAATCAAAGATAAACACAAGGAACAGATGTAAGGGAAAATGTCAGATATCCTAGACAAATTTGTTCTCTTGGCATTCTCAGAAGCCCCATTCTTATACGTTTGTTTTGTTTTAGTGACCTTTTCCAGGCATCCTTTGTTGGGCCTGGATATTTGAGAGCTGAATCACTGTCAGAGGTGGTGATGATAATGTCCTCTCTGCCCTCAGGGGTGGTGGGTCACCATCACAGGAGGTCAGGGAGTACTGCTACCCTGCATCCTTTCACAGAGCTCTCAAAGTAGAATGTTGATTTGATATATAAATAACATCCAAATTTCTCCAGCCATCAGTATTTTCTGGGTTATAAAGTCATTAACTGCCAACTAAAATCTCAAAGAAAATGTTTAGGCTTGTAAAAATGGCCTCTTCGCCTTTGGCTAGCATTTAGCTAAAGATGAATTTACAATGTTTTTCAATCAATTAAAACTAGGCTATAACACATTCGCATTGTCTGTTACAAAGTAGTCCAAAAGACATTTAATCTCTGCTTAGACAAAAGCTTGTAGAGTTAACCTTTCCCTCTAATATTGGTGTCTTTTTTTTTTTTTTCTGAAAAATCTTTTACAGAAGGCAAAAAGAGTTTAAAAAAGGGGAAGTTATATATTTGGAAATATTTTGAAGTGGCTTAGCCACTATTGTCAAAAAGTGTCTATCACAATGTACAGAAATTAGGTTTCAAAACTTCACAAATCCCTTCAAAATGATCCCATTCTACTTGTGTCATAAATGAACCTGGATCCAGACTATGGTTCCCTTCAGTAAGGGAAAAATGAGGAAACAGCCAAAGAGGTGGATGAGAGGTGTCTCCAGGACTACCCCCTTCATTTCGAAGCATTTTACAGAGGGTTATGGAAATACTTCTTCTGAGGGTCTTAAAAACCCAAGACACGGTTTGCAGGTTTGGCAGTCGATGGCAGAGTGTGCAGACGAATGGCAGGATCACTGGTCAGTGTTTTGGGTAACTAGAGTGAATGTCCTCCTTTTCTCCTCATACCACATCGTTTGTCCTTGAATGAGGAGCCCAGAGTTCAGTCTCTCCTCCTTTGGGTGGCACTGTGCTGTCTGTCTGTAAGCGTTTGTCTTCCCGTAACCAGTATTAGACCTTCATGTTCGTAATATTTGCCAATTACATACAAACGAATGGAGAACGATAGTCGACAGAAAGTGTGATATGTGTGAAATCTTTTGTTTTTATTTAAGAACTCCACACGTAGGGTTTATATTTTCTACCAGGATCTGGGAACTTGAATCTTTCAGGAGAGAGGTGGACATTTCTTTACATTTTCCTGCACACATAGCATATTACTGGGCAGCGAAGGCTTGACTTCCACAAGCTTTTATATTTTATATTTTTATATTTTAAAAGGATAAGTTTTAGCATATTTTATGAAGTTTTTTTTTAAATGATTTGTTTCCGTTCACTACAGTTATACATGTGATAATTACCCACCTGGCGTTACAGACGGAGTAGAATTATTTTCAATATATTTTAGTGTTTTAATGATTCCTTTGAGTTCCAGTAGTTATTCTCATGTTAATTATACCTGGCATTATAGACAGAGTAGTATTAATTAAGTTTCTGTAAGAGATTTTGGAACTCTGCAGAGAGTTAATTTACTTTTTTAATTTGGAAAATATTTGAATTATTCCGTGGAATGGTACAAGATTTTATTGACCTACAAAAATGACAGATAATTCATACAGTCATCTTTAACTTATTTGGATTAAACTTCATAATATTCCAGTGTTTTCATAAAAAACAATATAAATAAAAATCTATATAAATAATATTTATTATATAAATAAAAATATTTTCATCCTTGATTATTCTCTAAATATATTTCTTTATATATTTTATTTATCCAAAATTGTTTCAGTGAAAACATTAAAAAGAATCCTTGAGATATTGTTAGAAAGCCTGCTGTTTAACCATTTCTGTATGCACAAATGAATAGCAGTTATAGGTAGGCTGAGGAAAAGTGTGAATTTAATTGAAAATTTCTCTTTCAAGTTTCTGTGTCTCCTCACCTACGAAGTCTTCCAGGGAGTTGCTTCTTACTAAACTGGACATGTTTCAAACATCACATTTTAAAAGTTATTTTAAGAGAGTTTATTCAAAGGTGTTTATATTCATTCCACATGGGTGTAACAACCTATTTGAAAAATAGTATTTCCAAGTGTATAAGGTTATTTTACTAAATTCATTCTTAGACAACTACTTGAGCTTTCTTTTCATTTTAAGGAACCTTTTAAAAGTCATGCAGCATCTACCTTTGCTGTGGAGATAAACAGGGTGCTGGGGAAGCCCGGTGGGGTCAGCCAGTCTGGGAAACAGCAGCCAGGGCCGTGTGTTATGTTCCCATACACATCATGTGGGATTTGAGGGGACATATCCTCCTGGATGTGTGTATCTGCTGCAGGAAAGTGAGGGACTTGATTTATGGGACACTGCGTTAGTCAGGATCTCTGGGAGGCATATAGTCTGTTTTATTCTTGGTATCAGATTTGACTGTGGCCCCTCGCTGCGTCTTTGAGCTTCTAAATTACACCTAAATTATGCAACTAACTTAGTTTAAAATCAATGAAGTGACTTCATGATGTTAATTACAGGACAGCATTGATGGGCTGTCAGATTTAAAATGAGTTTACTTTCCACCAGTATTTCTACTGACCCTAAATGATATGTAAATTTAGATTCCTCCTATATCCTGTAATTTTAGCAGGTGGCCTTTACTAGGTCTTACTAGCTAGCCTGAACATTGGTGAGCAATTTTTGTGTGCAGAGAGGTGAATCAAGAGTATTAAATACACTGCATAATGAGAACCCTGTAGTAAATCTGCCATTACCTCTTCTTCTTAATAGCCCATTTATGTATGTCTGCTGCATATGGTCTTATATATGCATTTTACAGTTGTTATTTTGTTTTCAAACAAAATAGTAACATAATCCAATTTTATATGAGTTCGATACTGTAGGGTGCTGTGAATCTCTGTGATTTGGTAAGAATGGTCAATTTTTGCTTTTACCATGAAAATGAGCAAATCTAATCTTCCACATGGAATTTCTGTTGAACAAATATTTTCTTTCAGAACTTTTGTGCTTTGAATGTGTTTTTTCGGAAATTTTGTGCTTTTTTTTTTCTTTGAAATTTCGTGCTTAATTTCTGTGTCTTTTGTTTGTCTGTAAAATACTGATGTGTGTCATTTGTCAACTGTATTGTGTTCTGACTCTTGGTTTTTGTATTTGTCTTTGACTGACTCCCTTCCTGGCGGTTTGTGGTACCTGCTGCTTTCATTGCAAATCGGGGGGCAGGCAGGGCAGTATGACAGGTTAAAAGGTCTCAAGAAATCAGAAGACATCCTTGAAATTAATTACTTTCTTGTTCAAAAGCCCTCTGTTGAAATACTCACCTTTCCTATCATGCTGCAGGCCATCCAGCGAGAAAAGCCTGAGAAGTACAGAAAACTGCAAGATGCCAGCAGATCAGCTGAGGCCCTGGTGGAACAGATGGTGAATGGTAATTACATGGGAGTTGCTTTATATAATCTTCTTAGGGATTTGATAAATGAACAGGTTCATATTTATCACAAGAATTATATTAGCACATATTGTCTAAATGGAACAGTAAAGTGATATTGCCTTATATTTCTTTTATTATTTCTGAATGTTAAATCTGTTAATTAGAAAAAAAGTATTGTCACTTTAGTACCATGCAAAGAAATGTGTGTGAAACTCACAGTAATGAATTGTATATTAACAATCTGTTCTGTGCAGAGACTTAAGTTGTAATCTTATTTTCTAAGTACTCTAAGCTTTGAAGTACATTAACACATCTGAGTTAGAGAGCTCCAAAGGCATTACTTTAACCACTTGGGGAAAAAATGCTTCCTGACTTTTAATATACAGTGTATGTTTTGTAGTATACGTATTGCTGTACTGCTCCGTATCACAGAAAATACAGCATTTTATTGGGATTCGGAAGAGATTTTTGGCATTTCGGTTTTTTGAAGATAATAATTGTCAAAACTTTTACGACTCTTAAACAAAGAAAAATAGCTGCAAGGGTTTTTTGTTTGTCTGTTTGTTTTTCCAAAGAAATTATTACATTATGGCATTCTTTGGAACTTTTAAATAAGGGCAAAACAAAACCCAAAAAAGTTAAATGAAAGTAAAATTGTAACTCATGCCATTGTCCGTAATATTAAAGAACGTCTTGCTTTGCAATAAAATATTAAATGTGGGCCTACATCTGTCATACTGATATGATTACCAGAAATACAGATGCTGAATACACTGATATTTGGAACATATATTTTCATTTAAATTGTTACAGTGAATAACCAATAATTAAATCGCTAAAAGTGAAGTGCTTTAAGTCTGAGGTACTAACTGGCCAAGCTGGAGAAATTTGATGGACTCCTAAGATTATTTTTCCTAAGTATGAAGGTGTAATATTTTAAAATAGACCATATTTAATGTGTGGGACATATTTAATCATCAATATTTTTTTTTCAATTTTTTTTAATGTTTTCTGTCTGGGACAACTGGTTGTACATGTCTTTTAAGGCAGCATCTGAAATGTGCGTGCTGACACATTGAGGTTCCTATTTTGGGCAGAATCTGTCTAGGGCATATTTATCCATGCCCCACTCTTCGATTAGCCAAATGCAGACCTGGACCTCAGAATTCCAGTTTAGTTTCTTTGGATTACATAGAACTTTATGATGACTAATTTTGGTGTTAGTTTCAGAACTCACTGCCATCTTAAATAATGCTTTCCCTGCACTGTAGGGCCTACCATGTCTTGTACCAAGTAGATTAACATTCTGTCTTAATTATTCTCTTGGAGTTTTAACTCAAGACTCTTTTCCTCTCCCTTAGGCAAGCGTCCATTCTTATTCATGCTTTTTACAGGTGTTGTGATCTCCACTGTGGCTAGATGTGCATATAAGTATTTCCAATATTTCTCAAATCACACCTCTTTTTTTAGGAAGCACATCTTCCAACTGGGTGGCAGGCACAGGGTAGACTAACTAAGCCAGCATGACTTTAGCAACTTCAACTTTTTCAACTGCTCTGAAGTCTGTGTCACGCATTATATTGTGGTAGCCTTGGTAACAAAAACGTTCTGACATGGCTGACAGGTTAATTGGCTGTGAAAATGAAGATCTCTTATTGTCATGGATTTAGGGAGGAAACAATCCCTTTGAAAAGAGAAACAATTCCTCTGGACTTGAAGCTTTCAACTGCTCCACTAATGCAAAAGCAATTTGAATAACAGTGTTTGGAATAGTTAATGCAGTAATTACCAGCAGTAGAGAGTAGAATTAAATAATTAACATTAGTTGGTGAGAACTATGGGATGATTTTAACAAAGAATTGGCAAATGGAATGTCTTGCAAGGTGCTCAGAATTACTCCTTGAGGGTAGAGGAAGTTAACTGCTATTGTAAAGCCATTGTACTTCTAAATACAGCATATTTTCTCTTTGTCTTTTCTTCCAATCATTATTTTTTAATTGCATGTAATGGTTGCAATTTAGTTCAAATGAAATTGAACTAAAGTAAAAATATTAACTTAACTTTAAAACTTCATCTCGAACTGTAGTAGAGTTATGCAGCTTTGTATTTTCCACAGTAATTCAACTAAGTTTCTATAGTGTTTGTGTCTTGGGTAAATTAAGGTTTTTTTTTATTGTTGTATTCAGTAAGAACAAAAGAAAGATTTGCTGAATCTCAAAAATAACATTCAGTGGAGCAGCCCTAACTATTGCTTCATACCTTCCTATTCCAGTGCTGGAACTCTTTTCCATAACGTGGGAAGGAACTGGAATTAATTCATGTGCTTTTATGGATTTGTGGGAGATCTGCAGTTTAAAATCTAGTGAAGGGAAGGTGTAGTTTGTTATTTTAATGAAAAAAACTTTCTAACTACCACAATTTACAGATCAAAAATGATGATGCTCTCGTTATTCTTTAGGGAAATGAGTAAGTGATTGAACTGATGAATGTCATGCATTTGCAGTATAATCTGTAATTAGAATACTACACAAGGCAAACAGATTTACGGCATAGATCAGTTCAGAAGTCAAGTGATGACAATTTTAATCGTATTGTTAGTTTTTACTTACTGTGTGTCAATTAGATCTGGACTAATAATGATTAGACTCTTTAAGATTCCATTTCTGATGGCACTGAATTCCTGGCTTTACTTAATATATAAAATATTCTTTCTCTTTGCTCACAAAAAAGATTCTGAATGTAACAGATGAAGAGTATAAAAAGATGAGACCTCTGGTGGATTATAAGAGCAAGTTTAGAATGGTGGTGAACTCCATTGTTCCATCTCTACATTGCTGATTTTCTTTCTTTGTTTTTTCTGTGATAGGTAGGAGGGAATAAGTTAAAGAAAACATGATTCTGGAGAGAATTGGAGTGACTTATTTAGGGTTTAATTTATTTGTTCCTTAGCAGAGGGAAATATTCTGAGGAAACATATTTACACAGGACATTCTTCTAGCCTTGTGTAAACACTGTCAGCCAATGTCAGCAAAAGTGTTTTGCACTGGAAAGAGCTGCCCTCTCACACAGAATAGCTGTTCTTGTGTTTGTAGGCAGGGTGTCTGGACATGGCCATTTGAAGGGCTTTTCCCATTAGAAGAGAAATCTGCTTTTGGTGGATGCCTCTTCAGCCAGCCACCCACATGGGCTGTGCTCTGCCTCTCCTTGCTCCAGCTTTCAAAGAAGTCTGATGATGCAATCAGTGAAAATTTACATACTCAGTTTCACAGTGTTTTTAGGGAAAAAATTTCTGTTTTGTTTTTCTTTATTAAATTATATTGTAAAATAGAGTAACAAATCTGTTGATGCATAAGTGAAGCAGTTTAGCAGTTTGAGTGGACACTTGGTTATTACAGTAGTTTAGAATAAAATAAATAGGGCATCAAAATGAATAATCAGAGAATTTTGATAGAAAGCATTAAAGTGAACACAAATCAGTTTGTTGCAATAAAACATGTAATTTTTAAGTGCCACCATTCTGTGGAAGAAATACATTGTCTTCTAAGTTGCACAAGAGTCAAAAGCTGCAAAAAACCAGATGATGTTACATTATTCCATCACAGAACCATAGCAAATGACAGATGCACTTAAAAAGATATACTTCATATTAAGTGGCAATTCCAAAGCACTTTCATGTAAGGTGCTTCACAATTAAAAATATTCAGGCACAATTTGTTGTGTGCAGTATACAAGGTAATAAAATTAATGGATGCACTTCAGATAATGATCTGTTTCCTCTGGGTACAGTATATTTATACAATGATTATAACAGAAGATTTTAGAATGTGAAACATGAAAAGATTATGAACCAACGACTATTCACAAAATATTTTTTTTACCAGAAAATGGGTTTTATATTGTTTCTTTGCCTGGTTGTAAACTTTTGGTTTGTCTTGGTAAATTTGCTTAAGTTAAACAAGAAATCAGTAGTTATCACAGAAGAAAGTTTCAAACAAGGAAAGGAATAATGGAGTTTATTAAGGGAGTAATAAAGTAAAACACGGGAAGTTCCACCTCAGCATGAGGAAGAACTTCTTTACACAGAGGGTGGCAGAGCACTGGGACAGCTGCCCAGGGAGGTCATGGAGTCTCCCTCTCTGGAAACATTCAAACCCCACCTGGGCATATTCCTGTGTCACCTGCTCTGGGTGACCCTGCCGTGGCACAGGGGTTGGACCGGGTGATCTCCAGAGCTCCCTGCCAACCTGACGATTCCATGACTCCATGAAATTCTTTATTGTCACCGTGGGTCAAACTTGCCCAAATGATCTGAAGTGCAAGTAACAGCCATTTTGTTACATCCTTCTGGTAATGACATGCTGGCATTTGATGGATGATGTTGAGATACCTGAATAGACTGAGAAATAAGAGTTTTAAAAACACATGCTATGGAGATTTTATCTTCCTTTCAGTAGGATATTGTGCTGCCTAATGGAGGTGCATCTGTGCAGTATTTTACCAAACATGACTCTGCATAAACCAGTGAACATAAACATGTACTGTCCATTTCAGTAGCATGAAGAGCAAAAGCATTTCTTTGTCTGTGCATTTACGGAATCACATTTAGACTCAAAGGTAGCTATTTTCACATATTTAAATGTGTCTTGTTAAGATGGACCTATGAGCAAAATAAGAAGATCTGGTGAATGTAGGTTTTCATCTGAAATACAGTCCTCTCTGAATCCTTGAAGAAAATATTGCAGTGAGAAGTATTATTATGTGTGGAGAATCCATGACTGCACTTCTCCTGGTAATCATAATCTTGCCTAAGGGTACTTTGGAGACTGTGGCAGCTGAAAAGAGAGGAAAGGAGGAATAAATAAAGTGATCTTTCTATACCTAGTCTGCCAAACTCACAGGCAATGTCTTCCAGGTTCAGAGATAATAATGAACACAGTGGCAGATAATCTGCTCTCTGTTATGAATATACAGCATTTTTATAACCAATTCACAACAGATACAACTGTTGAAATACAGCATAGTTAAAGTCTTATTGTCTATACATATGTTTGTTCTTGCTGTTGTTAAGGTTCAGTATCTGCATGCCTGGTTGCCTGTTAGGATGTGCTGTACCATTCAGATTTATGCTGCCTCTTCACATGCTCGTTAGACATTACACTTTTAGAAAATGCAGTTATGCTGCCACATCTCCAGATGTGCACACACGCTCACAGAAGACAAGATCACTTTTGGATTTTATTAAGATTTGTCAAAATGCTTTTTTACCTCTGCATGCTTCAATGTTCATTTTATATCCTTGCCCAGTCCTTAAACTGTGCTCTTCAGTTTTTTTGAGTGTAATGTGGACGTGGAGCTGCTCCAAGCACCACCGTTGCCATTATCTCCCAGCAGTACTGGGCTTTCTATTTTTCCTATAGTTTTGCTTTTTGAAATGGTGTACAATTTGCTTGGCTAGGGCTCCATCCCAGAGAAAAAGCATATCCAAAGAACTGCTATCAGGTACTGCACAGTCTGTTTCCAAGTGGGCTGTTTCCAAGCAACTGTGAATGAAATAGCCCTGAGCTGGTTCCAGAACAGGATTTGCCAGAGCACTGAGGTGCTCCACAACAGACGTGATCCCAGATTATCATTTAGTGTGGTTTACCATATAACATTGTAGAGGCATATAAGGCATTGTAGAAATTCCTTAGAATATTTAATATAAAAAAATTTCTGGTACTTTTTATTTAAGGCATTTAGCTGTAATTAGGAGTGTATTTCCCATGTCCTACCTTCCGAAATTGCCATGAACTTTACTATTTTATAATCCTGATAAAGAACTTTTCCTGCAGAGTTGGAGTGCAGATTTCAAACCAGTAAACCCATATTTGATAGTGTATCAAAGATTGCAGAAGTGGAGCACAGAAAGCTTTTGTCTCATTTGCTTTTAAACTTGCTTTTTAAAAAATACTCCTATTTTTATTATTTTGATAAAAACATAGCTTCTGTTTAACTGGTTGGCTTTTGTATGACTATGTGGTGATGTTATTAAAAGTGTTCTTAAGCATGTGGCATTGCTCAGTGATTTGAGAATTTTGCTAATTTTGAAATCAATATTGGTCCTACTGCTATGTGTATCATTGCATGTCATTACAATTTAAAAAAAAAAGTTAGGGACTACATTTAAACTTCCACTGAAAAATAAATGACACGATCTAGTTAATATTATTTTGAAGTCAACCCGAGTTCAAGTTACAGAATGATTATAAATTATGGTATTGTAAGTCACATTTTTTTTATCTTTCATATGTATTGATTTACTTTCTTCACAGATAGTGAAGAAAATTCCTTTTACTTTTGAATTGTTCTAATTTCCTTGTCTGTAATAACTAAAGTCAGTTTTATTTTATGAACTTTAATATAAGCACGATTATTGAACAACAGACAGAAATAGGCAAACTATATCAGAGAAACCAAACTATTTGAAACTAACCATAGAGAAGCATCACCTGTGGTTTCGTGGCTCTCTTCTTACTGTCTCCCCATGGGTATTGTTGGACACACAGGACTGGCCTAGATGGAGGTTTGAGCTGATACTTTTTTCATTCCTCAGTGTTTATGGTATTTCTAAAATAACATGTAATGCAAAACTTAAGGGTTGGATTATCAGAAACCTCTAAATAACTGTGTAATATAGTTCCCATTAATTGTAACCAGTCTTTTTATAGAAGAAAAGCCAGCAGCAGTCTTGTACATTAAAATCTAATTACAGTCAAGACATAGTTTTCAAAATCCAGCTGTCAGGCATTTTCTTATTTCTCACAGCAGTTTTAATTAGCTTTATGTATTGCATCTCTACTTTCTGCTTTATTCCCATTCTTATACTTTAATGTAGTTTATAATTCATTCCCACAGCAACAAAAGTACCCAGGCAGCAACTTTAAATATTTTTGATATACTTTCCCCACTAATGTGTAACATGTGTAGATTCAGAACTGTTATTTGGTGATAAATCATTAACTGGATTTATGAGCTCTCAAACAGAGGAACTGAATTTTTAAACTATACTACTTTATTTTTTTTCCTTTTCTTGGTAACTTGTTTATCTTTAAACACCTTCTTCTCTTGTTTTTCTAGAGGGTCTGAATCCTGACAACATTAGACAAGCCTCAGAGCAGCTGAAGAGCCGCTGGATTGAGTTCTGTCAGTTGCTGAGTGAAAGACTGGCATGGCTGGAGTACCAAAATAAAATCATTGACTTCTACTCCCAGCTGCAGCAACTGGAGCAGACAGCAATTACTGCAGAAAACTGGCTGAAAGCACAACCCACACCAGCAACAGATCCTGCTACAGTAAAAACCCAGTTAGAAAGATGCAAGGTTAGAGATTCTTCTTCAAGTTTTTTATGATATTGCAGTTCATAGGTGTTCCAGTGGTGGGACAGATTATGACCTACATTATTTCAGTATAAAAATGGTAAATGGACTCCTTGTATTTACAAAGTAATTACTGAAAATATTTGTTCAAGGAAAGGAAAGACTGGTAAGAAAATAAAAAGGCAATAGAACCCAGGACATGGGTCTTTAAATAGCCCCAAATACTTAGTTACTAAGATACTTAGACACTTAAAGGGAACTATGGCCCTAAGGCCTTTTTCATATTTAATTTTCATGTAAAAATCAGTGTCTTTGGTTCCTCATTAAGGAGATGTTTCTCATCACCTCTGCTAAGGATTTGTGCCAGAACATTGTTTTCAAGTCCAAAATTCTGCCATTGCAGACCACTCTACTAATATACCCTGTGTTCTGATTCAGTGTGGGTTGGGTAGTCAAAAGGAGAAATATTCTTCTGTCACAATATGAGGGAATCGCAATAGTTGTACAAAAACTGTCACACCAATTCACTTATAATTCTCCCCAATTGTTTTTATTTCTGTGCTTCACCATCATAGAAATTTACTTCTCTCTCTTACTGTAGACAGCTCTGTGGGTGGGGAGCTTACAAACCAATATTTTTTGGCAAGAATATATCGAGGTGCAGTATTGCATTATAAATTGCATGACATACTTCTAGAAGTTTGACTTCAGGAAATCTCTGACTCCAGAAGCTCTCGAACACAACATATGTGAAACCCAAACTGATCTATGCTATTACTGCAATTTTCAGGCATTTCCAACTGGCGTTGTACCTACAGAGGTCTCTGTTCTCATGCAGAAAACTTTTGTTTGAATAGCTCTGCTATGAAATGTACCTTTGGCTTACTTTGCTCATTTATTTTTATTCAGTAGCTGCACTCATCATAATGTATAAAAGGTATAAGAGCACAACCTCTTTGCTCTCTACGGCTTCCTGATGATCTCTTCTCCTTGGTATCCAGGGACAGGATGCATGGGAATAGTTCTAAGGGTGCCAGGGGAGGTTTAGACTGGAATGGGAAGGTGTTCAAAGAGTGTAACAAAAAGGCTTCCTGGAGAGGTGGTCGATGTCCCCAGCCTGTCAGTCTTCAAGAGCCATTTGGAAAATGCCCTTATCAATGTGCTTTAACTTGTCAGCCCTGAAGTAATCAGGCAATTGGAATGGGTGTTCCTTGAAAGTCCCTTCCAACTGATCTGAGCTATCCTAATCTTAACCTCAGCCTCTAATGTGTTACTGTGAGGCTGCTAGAAACCACTGGGCATCCTCATCTCTCCTTTTCTACTTCAGTTTATTTAGCCTGTACATAATCTAACAGAGATGGGTCTGAGATTATGGTACATGTGGTGTTTTTCTCTTCCCAGCTTCACATGAAAAGGATGTTCCTTAGGCTTGAAGTTTTAATCTAAAAACTTTGTTATTTTCTTTGAGCATAATGTCCTTTATAACAAAAAGGTGACTTTAAGCAGTGGTATCAATCAACAATTTTATTGGGAACAGAGGTATTGATTTGTGAGGAAAGGGTTAAACTGTTGAATTGTTTTGTATTGTAATTGATGTATTTGGAACCAAACAGTTGTGTAATGTGCACTGAAACAGTGGTGATTTCATGGCACTAGTGATTTCATGTCTTGGGTAGCTGTATCTTGATTTTTTTGTTTGTTTTGTTTTGTTCAAACATGCAGGATGAAATCATTCGAATGTCAACCCTGCAGCCTCAAATTGATCGGCTAAAGGCTCAAAGTCAAGCACTCAAAGAGAAAGAACAAGGACCAGTGTTTCTGGATGCTGACCTTGCTGCTTTTACCAGCCATTTCAAACAAATATTTGCTGACATGCAGGCCAGAGAAAAACAGCTACAGACCAGTAAGTGTTCTTGACAAGAAGTCAGTTTGCCTGATTAGCACACATAGAATAGGTGGATACAATTTGCTTTCCTAGTTTTTAATTTGTTTTTGTGATACTAAACCAGTACTGCAAATTAGGTGATCGTCTTTGCAACTGAATTAGTCTTCAAAAAATTATCAGTGCATTCCATATTTTCCATTAATAAGAAATCAAGGGAAGGTCCACTGTTCAGAAGCAAAGCTTCCACTCAATGTAGTTCTGCCATCAAACCTCTTGTTAATATGTTCATGGACAGATTCAGTGATATTTCTTGGCACCGTCAAACTGTCTTTGTTTAGTTGGGTTATAAGATGGGGCACTCCATCTCTGTCAGTCAGTAGAGAGGAAAGAGCTTAATTACAGGAGTGAATCTGCTCCAGATTTTCACACAGTAGAAATTTAACTCCATAAATCTCATCAAAGAGAGTAGCCACCTTAGCATATCTAGTTTTTCATCATGTGGCCAACTCTTTCTTATTTGCAACACAGAACACAACTGCCAGTTATAACATTATTTGCAATATTTTTAGTAAAATGAATTTTTGAAAGGGGCAAAATGCTATACCAGAATAGAAAATTACCTCTTCCTAATTAATGGTATGTAGCATGTCAGAAATTACCATACACTTTCTGTATGAGATTATGAAAGTAATAAAGTATCAGAAAAAAAATACAAATTTAACTTTTGTCAACAACAAAGATATTATTTGCCCCTTAAACCAATGATATCTCTAAAGTATTGTACTGATTTGAAATAGTGCTAGCTCCTTCTAGTGGATTTTTCTAGTATTCCTCCTAAATTCTTTCATGGAGAGTTTCGGATTTTTGGGTTTTTTTCAACATTACGTTACTGCACTGCTGTAGATATTTTGTCTGGGTCCACATATGCAAATTGAAGAGGTGATGATACATAGGAGAACAGAAGACATAAAATGCAGGTGTCCCATAGCAAGTGATGAAAGAATGAATTGTAGAAATTTAACATTAAGGAGTGTAAAGTTTATTCATGGCTCTAAAGTCAAGAAGTACAATGGGTGAGGTGTAAAAACCATTACTGTGGTTTTTATTTATGTTTTATATGCTGAAATAATTTGCCTTTCTCCCAGCAGAAAAACAGTGTAAATACTAGCTTCTTTATGATTTCTTCTCTAGTTAAACTTCCATAGTTGTTGGGTTTGCCACATCAAATTTCACTGTAGTGAGAGGTCATGAATTAACCAGCTGATAAGTCCAGTAAGATAAATAGAGTTCGCTGCCCAAACTGTAATGCCATGGGCTTTGGTCATGTCCTTCCTGGGTGTTCCTTCCCCCTCCTGGGCTGCACTAATCTCCTCCAGTGTTCTGGCCAGCTGCAGAAACAGCTGTCCTGAGGTGGAAGCATTGAACAGGCTGGGGAGAGTCTCCTGAAGTGCAAGAGAACAGAAGTCTCTAAATCAATATTTCATGGAGCCCTGGACAGTTGTTACTGTTTTATGTGGCTGCTCTGCATCATGGGTTCTTCATCTCAAATGGTTCAGCTGTCAAGATGAGGTTGTTTTATCCCATGTGGTACATACCTGTGGTGTTATTTTAGGTGAGAATTTTATGTAAATCATATTTTATATTCAAAAATCGTATACACTGTTTTATCCAAAGTTCTAATTTCCTTTCATAACTGCTATAGGTGTGAATGAACATGCATGGGTTGTAGTGATTGTTTTGCCTATTGCTGTTTCAGGATAGTCTTAGGAATCAAAAAATAGAGCCAAAAAACCCCAAAATACCTGAATCCAAAGCATAGAAAATTTGGCTCTTTGAGACTGAGTTTCTTCTGCTTTCTTTTGTGACTACTTCTCTTGTGTTGTACAGATGGGCCATATCCCGTGTCTTTATTCTGGCCTTACCTTTACAGAAAATGTTGACATGTTGTAAGAGTATTTCAGTTCTTTCCATCTTTTATTTACATAAGTTATCTGTAATTAATTGTTTCCTACAGATGGAAAAGTTTCCTGAGGACTGAATGATGTTTTGCAGATCAGTTACAAGATTTGATCCTTTTTTTTTTCTTTCCTGTATCTAAAACCTACATGTGTTAAAAAGGATTTTTCTTTTTTGATTCATCATTAGGGTTTCTTTTTTTGTTAGAAAGATATTTATTTTTGACCATCGTAAGAGGTTTGGTTATTGTGCGAGAGTTTTTTTTGGGTTTTTTTTAATGTTCTATTGCTTCATTATCTTTTCTGATGATTAAGGGTATTTAGGTGTTCTCTTTTTCAAGTGATTTTTTCCCTCATAAACAGTTTTCTCTAATTTTGGGGATTATCTCCATCAAATATTTTTTGTTTGGGTTTTGATTGTGTTTTTTCAGAGTGGTGGTAGTTTTGCTTGGGTTTTTTTTAAACATTCAAGAGTGTTTAGTAGTTTCTCTGTTCTACGCAGTAGATTTGTCAATAAAATAACACTAAAGACTGATTCAGATTTTCTTACATGTTTTCCTCCAAGATTTGATTAGCATTTCCAGTTGTAAAACCTAATTTAAATTCTGAAACCTATTTGGTTAGGTTTTTTCATTATTTTGTAGCACTGTTTGCGAAAGAGATGCAACCTCATAAAATATTAAGAAATATGACCCCATTTTTCTCACTTTATAGAATGCCTGTGTATCCATAGGTCATTTGGAATGTGAGGTACCCCCCATCCCATCTGTCTCTTCTGCCCAAACACAGTTGGCATAAATTCTAGAATATTGGTATAAAGAAAAAATAAAGGTCAGACAGAGCTTAAAGCTGTTCAGTGATCTACACAAGGGAGTGGAGTGGACAATGCTTGGCAATAACTCAACTACGAAGAGTGTGGCTTCCCAAGGAAATTCTTAGATTTTGTCATGCCCTGGGGAAAAAGGAGGGTTTGTACTTTATATTTACTTGTCTTGAAATTAACTGCTGCTATGTCAGAGAGATTTCTAGGGAGCAGCCTCGTCAGCCTCCCATTCCCCCTGAGCCCAGGGAGAGCTGACAGTGTCAGGTAGGTGAATACTCCCTGGTTCAAACTTCCTCCTGGGTGGCAGCTGTTTCTTTCCAGAACTCCTCTAGTTCTGTGACTGAACTAAATTCCATTAAGGTCCTTCTGCTTTTCAGTCCTGCTGCATTGAACTGTTATCCAGTCATGGCCTTGATTGAGATATATGTTCTCATTTTGATGGGCTGTTCTGCAGAGGGAAATTGGAAAATCACTAGATTTTTAGAAAGTAACTCAAAAAAAAACCCCCAGATTTCATCACAGGTAAAATTAAACGTGTCAGGATGGAGGCGGCAAAAAAAGAGTCATATTTATTTCCATTTTGCTCTGCTTCATAAATTTATGCACTGTGCTTCGCTGTCAAGTTCTGATTCTACCTCTGCAGGATCAGTAATTCCCAAGGGTGAAGTCATCATTGTCATCATTGCTGTTGTTATTATTAATGATGAATTATTCATCTACATTTAAATGATGTTTCTCCTGTTTATTTCAGGAAGTACTTTAGAAAGTTTTTGCCTTCTATATCATGTCAAGATTCTTTAGACAATTTTTTTGGTTACCCAAGCCATGCTTAAAAATATTTTTGCACATTGTTATTCTCTCTAATCCATTAGTACAGTATCTTAGAGTGTTGGATTGCAAAGAGCTCATGCAATTCAAACTTGGAATAATTTTATAAGATAATATACTACAGTAACTGTAACAGTATGATGAACATACAGAGCTTTAGTCTGTAATTATTCTGCTAGGTGAAAACTTTGAACTGCTAACTTATTTTGATGCTCTAAGTACGTTGGAAATGGGTTATAAGTTGCAGTGAAATTGTAATGATACATAAAAAATCCTTCACCAATCACCGTATACTTGAGGAAGGAAAATTTTAAGCAAGTGTCCTGAAAACTCCATAACTAAGTTTTCTTTAAGACCTGAACTATGATTTAGTAGTAAAAAATATTCATTGCTGTTGTATTTTGAGGGATAAAGTTTGCTTAACCTTCTCTAAATGTGTCTTTCAAGTTGAAGGTACAGTTCAGATGTGTGTGAGAATTTATTGTTTTAATAAGTAGCATGCAAGCAATTTCTTTTCCTTTTTTCCCCCCATCCATTTATTTAAATCAAGATCAAAAGGACAAAGCAGCCTGTGAAATGAATGTGTATGAAATAATGTCCTCTACTCTGTAGGTGATTTTATCCTTTTTCTCAGTGGTAAAAATGAGTATTTTTATGGATGGGAAATAAAACCACCTAAAAAATAATTGTGTCTTTACAAGATATTTACTGTTACAATAGATCCAGTAGAATTGGAGAAAGGCTTCCTTGGAAATACTCAAGGCCAGGGTGGATGGGGTTTGAGCAACCTGATCCAGTGGAAGGTGTCCCTGCTCATGAGAGGGGGGTTGGAACTGGATGATCTTTAAGGTTCCTTCCAACCCAAACCACACTGGGATTCTATTATTCCCTTATTTTTCTTTTAATAGCTTTATATCAAAGAGAATTGGAAGTCTTAAATCACTTGCATAACGTTGATAAGTATTACACAAGGTTCCTTATGATACCACTTTGAGACTTACTGCTTAAAAATGCAGGAGAAGGGAATCAGCTCTTATGAAGACGTCAGTATAAAGAGCTTGATGAATCAGTTCAAATATTTGTATTACAAAGTAAGCAAAACAAAGTTGTGAAAAAATCAGCCTGGTTTTAAATTGTGTGTACTGCTGAGGAGATTTTTATTGAAAATACATGAACTTCAATCTTGTTAATTTATTTCAGGAAATAAGTATTTACTAAAATAGTGCCATAGATCATATTTATTGCTTTTCACGATGGTGGGATGAACAGTGGGATTTGTACTGACTGCAGGAGAAACACGTTGCAACCTATCCAGTGTGATTTGATAGTTGTTGAGATAATTGTATTTTCATTTCATTTCTGATTTGGGAAAATACTTTTGACTGAAAAATCTGGTCACAAGAAAGAAGGAAGCTGTAAGGAAAGACAAAAAAAGTATTTTAATTACTTGGAAAGCTATTTTCACATGTTTAGATACTTCTGTTTATCAGAAATATATCCTAACCAAGTATCTATTTCAACATTCTTTTTACAAATTTACGGACTTTCTCTAAAACAAATATGCAAGTACAAATGTATTTGCCTGTCAGTTCTCAGGGGTTACAATGTCAGTCACAACAAAATACATTCCCTACAAGTGGAATAGATTAATACAAAAACATTCTTCCCTTCTGGTATGGGAACTGTATTCTGGTATTTTACAGTAACGTATTTGTAATTTCCCTCTGTGATTTTTGTTACAGTTCTGTCATGGACCTAGTTGTGCTATGTCTAAACTAGGTCCATATTGAGGACATGCTAACTGTCTTTCTCATTGCCAATTCACTTTTTTTATATAATAAGCAGAATCCGTATTAATGCGGTTTGCTTATTGTGTGAACTTCAGTCCATAAATATGAGTACCACAAAACAAATTTTAGGATAAAAAGAAACAGGTCTTGAATGTGGGTTTATGTTATTAGCATGGGTAATTTAGAGATTCGTATTGCCCACAGAGAGGCCATAAATGGGTTAGATTATTTAGACAGTTATAACTGGGTAATGTGAATCCCACTGTAGGAGTTTGACTGAATTCTCACCATTGACATCAAGTGCTGCTAAAATAATAAATCTATTCTAAAGTAGAAATTGTTTGGATTAAATGAGTCAAAGACAATACAAATTTCACTAAGAAAAGAAAAGATTTAAAATGTTGTTGGTTGAGATGGAGAATGTTTGGGTTTGTATTTCCAAGAATATATTACTATTGCTTTCTGTGTACAAAAATACATCACAAGGGAAGAAATTCTTGTCTTTCCTGGTACTAAATCCTATCTTTTTTAAATCCCCAGATATATGTCATAAATCAAATCAGCCAAGACTTTAATGAGGAAATTTTGCCATACAGTGTGTATACTCCACAAGAGATACTGTCCTGATTTTAGTATGTTATGATATCTAACTGAGAGTATATTTTTTTTTCACATAGCATTACGTTGATCAACTAAAAAATTAGGTTAAAATCTGAAGTATATTCTGCCAAGAATCTGTATGATGTAAGCAATCTTGCACTTAAGAACTTTAACTGTGTTGTTTGTCAGAACTGCTTTTTGGAGAGCTAGATTATTTTTCAGTGTCTTTCTTTGTGAAACCTGAAAGAAGGTGGAGGAGGATACAGGAGATACAAATGGGTGTAACTTTTTTTGAGCTGTTATATTCTTTGTTATTACGTACAAGTTGGAAATGTTTCAGTCCCAACCAGCCATGCTATTTGTCTGTGCATTTTTCAGTGAGTATAGAGGCAACTGTTGTTGACGGCAGAGGGAATGTCTCTGCTAATGAGTTGCTCATGTGTGTGCCAGATGTTGTCTGTTTGCAGCAGCTGTAATGTTGGCACAATAAGCAGAGTTCAATAAAATTCAACTTTATTGTAGAAGGAAGATTAATTTTCCAAGCTTTTAACAGATGTCTTAAATGGAACACTTTACTTGAACAGAAACATTGAACACATAAACATGGGCCATAAAAGGGAACCCTAGTTCTTAATACATTTCTGAAATTAGATTTTAGGTTAAGTACAATGGTTCGTCTGTTGATCTCTGTACACACGTTTAAAATAGTTGTCTTCGTCACACAAGTTGTCTTCTGACCTATAATAACAGAGTCAAATGAAACACAACTCATAAAATGGTAGAGATATCTCAAACATTAGAATGAGTGTGTTTATTTTTCAAAATATTTTTGTTTCCAAAATTATTTTTCGTAATTCTGGTACACACTGGGCCTGTTGAAATCTCTTGCCAAACAGCGATAGAATTCAATAAGGCTTGATCTTTCATCAAGTTTTTTCTGTCAGCAAACCAAATAGCGAAGCGAAAAATTGTTTTATTTCCTTCCTTCCTTCCTTTATTTCCTTCCCTTTTTTTCCCCGTTGAATGTAGTTTTTGACAGTTTGCCCCCTGCACGCTACAAGGAGACAATGAACACTATACTTGTGTGGATGCAGCAGTCAGAAACTAAACTCTCCATGCCTCAGGTTGCAGTTGCTGAATATGAAATCATGGAGCAGAGGCTCAGGGAGTACAAGGTGAGTGATCAAGCTGTGGGCACGAATGTCTCAGCTGAGAAGTTTAGAACAGAACTCTAAGTTGGTGCATCAAACTGCTGAAGCCTGTGGATCTTGAGTAAATAATGCCCATTTGGGTTTTAGGCCAGGGCTTCAGGAGATGGTGGTTGCTTACTTATATTGATTCCTGAAGTTAAAGAATTTAAAGTGTTGTTCACCTTTGAAAGCAATTTTATAAGATATTGAAAATGTTAAGGAAAAGCCATGGTTTGTCCCCATGTTATATAAAATATTCCTTTGATGATAGCTCTGGTAGTTAAATATCATTTAGGCCATTTCATTTTCCAGTGCTGACATGAAAATCATTCTGATTTGCAAGATGCAATGCAGTCTTTTGTCAGATTTCCTGTCAAAATTACAAGCAGACGCAAACGTGGAACAAATTTTGCCAGTGGGTACAAACCTTGCCTGTATCTCAATGTCTGATAGCCATCTCTCAGATGGTTCATGAGCATATTGTTTGATGCACGGTCAGAAATAAAAAGTAGAATAGAAAAAAAAAACTAGATTAAGTAAATTTGGGCTGAGAATTGCAAAAGTTTTGAGAAGTTATAAAAAGCTTTATATCACAGAATCAGTTCTCTGAAGAATAAGTTTATTCTTTTTCTCCATGTTCTGGTTCTTTTCCGTGGTTCTTTTGAAAGTGTAATCATCAGGGCCATAGTAAATTCCTATCTTGAGTGAATGAAATGTATGTAGATCACATTGTAGATCTATTAACAAGCATAAATACCTCTGGTTATATTCTCAGTTCAGCTAAAAAACCCCTACTTTCTACATTGTATGAGAAAAACAATTCTTAATTGCTCTGTATATAATGCCATTGCATGTTTTAGCAGAGGTGATCTCTATGTCTTGCCTGTGTTTGTGAGACAAAGAGAATTGCCTAGCACATGAACCGGGATTCCATTTGCTTCTTATTCATAGGCTCTACAAAGTTCTCTGCAAGAGCAGCAAAAAGGCCTGAATTATCTCAGCACAACTGTGGAAGACTTGTCCAGGAAAGCCCCTGCAGAGGTCAGTCAGAGTTACCGATCAGAGGTTGAGGTGGTCCTTGGCCGCTGGAAGAAGCTCTCGGCACAGCTGGCGGAGCAGTGCCAGAAACTGGAGGAGCGAATGACCAAACTCCAGCGATTCCAGGTTAATCAAACTTTTTCAGCCTCAGCTTATTACATGGTGGCTTGTTGCTGTTGAACTAGGACAGAACACATTTTGGTACTTCCAGAAATTAATACCAAAGTGAGACGATCAAAACAGTACAAAAAATGTATATAAATGTCTGCTTGATTTTGATGGGTACAAGATTTTACTTTGAATTCTGATTTTGTGGCTGTTTCTGCCTATGTTGTTTCATTAGCAAAAAGCTTTAATTTCAGTAAAAATTGCAAATAATGTTCCTCTACTTCTTTTTTCAATGTAGCTGATGCACTTATTCATGCATCTGAAGTAGCTGTACCATATTGACTTTAATGAACACACATAATTAAAGTCATCTGTAGTATGGTAGTATCTTGGAGGCAGTTTCCAGAAAGCAGAAGTGTATTTCAGGTATTTAGAATGGCAGCATTCGAACCGTACCTGGGTGTCTGTAGGGAAGTTTCTCACTTTTTACGGGGCTGTTTCTCACTTGTTTCCTCCCCTCCTCTGTCTGTCTGACATTTTTGCCCTTTTTGAACAGTGTTGTCACTGAGCATCACTAGCTCACCATCGCATCAGCCATGTCCTGTGGTGGTTCCACAGCAGGAAGCTGGAACTGTCTGTGTCCATAGGACAGCACCTGACCTCTCCTCACAGATGCCACCCTACTCCCAAAACAGTGCCACATATAAAACCAAGGCACTTTGCTTAAGAAATTCAAGCTTTTGTCTTTTCCTTCCCCTCTGCCTCCCATCTCTACTTCCCCCTTTGCCAAATTTAGAGGTTTACCCACTGCTCTTAAAAAGGTCCTGAACATCATAACCATGCTCTGTAAAGCATGCATTTTTAAAGCTGTGTGAGCTGTTGATGCATACAAATTTTAGCCCTCATATTTATTGCTGAAATTCCTGTGGTACACATCTAATAAAAAAGTCATCATCCTTTCAGCTTGTTGAATGACTTCTCATCCAGATTATTGTTTTAGTTGTTGTAATTTATGGAATGCGTCAGTATGGGATATGATAAAATCAGTGTTCATAAACAAAATGGATTTACAATCTGATTGAAAATGTGAGTCATACATTTGATCTTCATTGGTAGCTGGAGACTAATCTCATTTTAAATAAATCCGACCAGATCTATATTTTACCGCATTAATGAACTATACTTAAAGTATCCTTGTAAAGGTATTAAAGTTTCATAATGAAATATGATTCTGAACTATTTTTACTGTTGGATAATGGAATTCACAGCAGATACTTCAACAGTGTTTTGGTGATTGCCATTCTGAAGTATACTGACAATTTTTGTGTGTTTAATTTTATTAGCTGACTTCATTTTCCATGGTAGCCTGTTGTTTTTAAATATATTGGTCACATTATGGAAATGTTCCCTTTGGTTACCCATCATAACAGTTATTAAGGCATATTTTTGTACATTTTAGGGCACAGTCTCTGTTCTAACTTCATTTTTTGTGCTTTAATTCAGCTTTGCATTCAACATGTAATATCGATATGTATTTCATTGGTGATGAAAATTGTTAGATGAAAAAGAGCTTTATAATTTATAATTTACTTTTAAAATTTTAGCCATATAGTTTTATTTTAGTATGTGCATCTGTTTACACAAGATGGCATTTTAATGTAATTTTAGGTAGTATTTTTTAAATCTGATTCTACTTTTTGAGTTATTAGATTACCTATGTAATGTTGCCTGGACTGGTAGCATTCCCTCTTTTCAAGTATTTGATGTTCAGATTTTTTTTATTAACTGCAAGAGTTAAATAAAGACTATGAAAATAATATCACTATTCTAGTGCTAGAAACAGTAACTGAGAGACTCCGAAATGACTCATTGAGCCATTATATGATTTTAGTTTCTGAGGTAAATCTCTTTCAGTTACTCTGGGGTTTTTTTTCATTCTGAATAGTGAGGGCATTTCTGTGTGTTGTATTCTGGTAGAAAAATAGGCACTAGAGCATATAACTTCCAAAAGGAGTCTGAAGATTAAATGGAAGCCCAGAAGATTTGATAGGTGAGCCTGAATTAAATGCCAAGTAGGAGTAATCTGAAGCCGTAGAAGGAACCAATGAACAAGCATGCAGTATCTAAACACAAATGATATCTAGAAAGCAGAAATTTGAAAGCCATAAAGTTGCCTACTCGTAGACACATTGAACTTGGTCAGAAATGGCCAAAGTGCAGGTTAAAGTGTTGATGACAGTCCCAGGTAAAATTGGTTTTCCTTGTTTGCTGTGTTTGTATTTTCAGACAGTTCAATAATCTTGAAATTACATTGCAATAACTTTTAGTTGTAGAGTCAGGATGAATTACACTCCTGCCAGTCAGGTTTTGTGTGATGCAACGAAATGTCCTTTTAATGCACAGAATGACACTAAAACACTGAAGAAGTGGATGGCTGAAGTGGATGTTTTTCTGAAGGAAGAGTGGCCTGCCCTTGGAGACTCAGAAGCACTGGAAAAGCAACTTGAGCAGTGTACAGTGAGTATTACCTGCCTGCTTTGCAGTTATTCAGTTCCTCTCTGTGAGCTGAGCTTAAACAGAAGTTACACAAATGATTACTGTTCCTAAATAAAGAAATAAAAAGTTGTAAGGGGTTGCCTTGTGCATTGTATTTGAACCTTTTGCATGTCCTAGGTTTGAAGGAAAATTCAGTTAAAAACATGCAAACTTTAATACCAGAAGGAGGCACACAGTGACAGTATTTTTATGTATTTATAGTAGGAGAAAAACATCAAATACAGAAAATACTATGTAACTAGCCTCAAAAGTCAACTGTTTACTTACTTTGTTGAGTTCATGAACATTGCATATTTGGTTTTTTTAATCTCTATAATCTGTGCCAGCAGATCTTTTTTTGTATCTGTTACTCACACAATTTACAAACTTTTCTGACTGTACCAAAAGAACCTGCAGGTATTGAGAGTTATATCCATTCTTTTTTCACTAAACTTACAAGTTCCAGGATGTTATCCCAGTAGAGTTTTAAAGAATTGTGAAGTATTGGTACTTCCATCACAGGGGTTAAAAATTCTTCTTCCTGTCCCAACACAGTGTGTAAGTGCAGTGAATCTTGTAATCCATGATGGTCCCTGTCTGTATGTTCAGTGGAATTTACAAGTTCTGTAAATGTTCTGGCAGGATGTGTAAATATTATGAAACATACACAGTGATCTTGCAGAGCTGCAAGTTCCTCGTGCTTTCTCTTAGCCATTGTACAAATAAGAATTATCATAATTTTTCACCATTATAATGGAATGTTTTTTCAGAAATGTGAGTAAAAGGTCTAGGTATTTCTCATATTTTCAACCAACAGCAGGGAAGCATTTTAAGAGGTATAATATATGTAATGTAACATTATATAAGTATGTATTTATAGTGCATACATAACATTTAAAAATGACATAATTTTATTTTGTATGGAATAGCTTGCAACATTAGAGCTGCTCATTTCTTTTTTATTTCTTTTCATTGATAAGTCTGCTGGTTATGGTAATTTGACTGGAGATCTGGACCCCAGACAAGTCAGAATCTCATGTAGACACATTTTCATAGGGATACCATAATTGAAACTTTGTGTGAATGCTGCTTGCCTAATCTTCTGCTATTCCTTTAGGCTTTAGTAAATGATATTCAGACAATCCAGCCCAGTTTGAACAGTGTTAATGAGATTGGGAAGAAAATGAAGAGTGAAGCAGAGCCAGAATTTGCTTCCAGAATAGAATCAGAGCTAAAGGATCTCAATGCTCAGTGGGACCACATTTGCCAACAGGTACCAAGTCTCCTGCTGTGACTGGCTCTTTTGAAATGAATCATCAGGGTTCTCATTGGCTGAATTTGTCCTTCTATACACATGCAGTAGACAGCAAACTGAATTCAGGCATATTAATTAAACTAATATTTTACAAAGCATAATTTAGCCTGTTGCAGTATATAAAGTATATTTATTTATATTATAAAACAATATCTTTCTGTTTTTGTAACAAAGCTATATGCTAATATATTACATCTAACAGCAGTGTAATTTATAGCTCCTGCAAAAACTAGATTTCTGAAGGTGTTGTTTAAGTATTTGCCAAAACAATCAAATTCTGTATTTAGTTTTATGTTTTCTTCTACGTTATTGTAATTGCATGACATTACTCTGGATGGAAAAAGACATTAAAGCAGTGAAGGGTTCATAATTCAAGAACTCAGAATTAAAGAGTATGTGCACTTATGCATGTGTATAAATTAGTCTCCAGTAGTCACATGGATTTGAGAGAATGGGATATGATAGGACAGTTCTTTTATTTTAATTAAAGACATTATTAATAATTTTACAGGGTAAGGAAGCTAAAAATTACTATTATTTCACCAATGGCATTTCAATTCTTATTCTTTATGACAGTTCAAATAAAAGTTTTTCATGTTTTATTACCTTTAAATTTTTCCTACTTTCCTTTTCTCATGTCTATCTTTATAATGTGTATTTGCACAACAGTAAAGCTGTTACCTTTTAATGTGGCATAATATTTTCTAAAATTTTCTTGTTATTCACTTTACATGTGAAAAATAGTCTCTCTCTATTTTTCCAATAAACATATTACAAAAAAATTTGATCTTTGAAATCTGTAAGACATTTTAGTGATCCAGTTTTGTAGTCTTTCCCCTTTCACTACCATGGAGTATTTAATTCCTTTTTTTTCTTGTGATATTTATAAGCTGGATACTTTTGCACTTCTCTCACAGAAATTTCCAGTATTGCCTTGCAAGTATAGAAGTCTGTCACAGTTTTCTTCTGACTTCCCTGAAAATCTGCCTGTAATAATTTCATTCAATACAAGGCACAAGATACTGCCTCTCAGTGGGCATTTCTAACACAGCTTCTTCAATCATAGCAATTAAAATACATGAGTAGTAAATACAAAAATCAGTTTGGTCTGTGGAGGTTTCCTGAAAATATTTGGGAAAGTCAGCTTGGGTTGATATACATGCAGTCAATACAACTGTAAGAGCTTTAATTGGCAGTTGTCATTGACAATTCAGGTACTCTTTTCAGGTGATGGGAGATTACCTTCTCTTCTGGTGCTGGGACTCCCTTAGAGACAATTTTGCAGAGCTACATACAATTCTTCTTTTATACTCACTGATTGTTGCTCTATTTTGTTCTGTAAACAACATTCATTTAGAACAGCATTTATGTTTAACAGCCGGTCCTCAAGGATGAGTAGCAAACCAATAAATGTCAGAAATTAAGACCAAGTACTAAGAAAACTCCTCCTGATACTACTGAAAATAATGTTTACTGAAGCAGCACCACAGAGCAGGATATTGGAGCAATAAGCTCTGCAAGCCCAACTCTGAGAAATGGCACCAGTACAACTTAGTATTTTTGATGCAAACTTCTTAATACTATTGAAAGATGGTAAATAGATCAACCAGGGACAATTTTGATAGGTTAATGCACAATGAATAGAATCAGAGAATGGTTTGAGATGGAGCTAATCTAAAATATTGTCTAGTTTTAGTTCTATACCTGAGCTATATAATACAATTATATGACCCCCACTTAGTGATTG
Source organism: Machaerirhynchus nigripectus (assembly GCA_013397975.1). NCBI lineage: Eukaryota > Metazoa > Chordata > Aves > Passeriformes > Dicruridae > Machaerirhynchus > Machaerirhynchus nigripectus. The sequence continues at coordinate 1,209,486 of VZRQ01001805.1, forward strand.
GCAAATGACTTAACAGTAGTATTTTTCCCTTTAAGAAAAATAGTTTCTTCCACTATGAGGTTTGTTTTTTTTTTCCCTTACCTATTTTTAGGACATTAACCTTTCTGAGACATTCATTATTGACTTAACAGAAGAAAGATTTGCATATTGCTTTATTCTCTAGTAAGTTGCATTCACACTAGTTAGGCCATCTGACTTTATGGCTCAGTAGCCTTTGGTTTCATCCTTGGATCCACTTTAAGAGTCTCCTGTGGTTATTCTTTTTACATCTCACAGAAAATTGTCCCTGGGAGATGTTTTTTCCCAGATTTTTTTCTGGTGACATGACCATATGGTGTAGATTCTTGTTGTAGAATTATTACAAACTCATTCTGCACAGCCCTGATTTGCTAAAAAAAGGATGTATACAAATATAGTACCTTTTTGATTGTCTATTATTAATATCCACCTAATTACTTGTTAACATCTGCCTAATTACAGCAATGTTATTATTATAGGATTTAATTTTATTATTTTCAGGCTAAAATATTGTCAGGTTTGTACAGTAGCTTTGCTTCAAACACTATGTAATCTTTTCTTTCTTAAAGGCCTATGCTAAGAAGGCTGCATTAAAAGGTGGTTTGGATAAGACTGTGAGTCTCAGAAAGGATTTGTCAGAGATGCATGAGTGGATAACACAAGCTGAAGAAGAATATCTGGAAAGAGATTTTGAGTATAAAACACCTGATGAGTTACAGAGAGCTGTTGAGGAACTGAAGGTAAAAGATTAACTGATTCCTTAAGCTGTGTTCAAAGTTCTTCTTGAAGCTCTCATTTTAAAGAAAGTCTACTCTTGTTTTTTTAGCAAAGTGCCTTTTCAGTTCTACTTGCCTAAAGTTAAACACAGTAGGTGGCTTGAAGTAATTTCTATTTGGAATATGCTAGAAGATACTTGATATTCCTCAACACCACATTGCTTTTTTCCCTCTTTGCTTTATTGGATACTTGATTTACATGTAGCTTCAACATTCTTTTTACTTAAGGGATAATTCCTAGAAATTGGATGCTAGCAGCAGTGGAGAGAAATCAGTTTTATGTCTTCTCTTTGCATTAGAGTGAGCAGAAAAAAAAATAGTACTTTAGGATGCATGTTGGTGTCTGCCATGTATGCATATTGTGTCTTCAATATAGGAGTATAGAAACAGCATATTTTTATCTCAATTAATAAAGTTTCCTTCATGTGGGATGAACATGGCCTTTGGGCAAAAGCACTAATTTGTGATACGTGCTTAAATACACTCTTGCTAAGCCACTGGTTGTGGGCTTAATTCTTATTTCAAAGGTGAATTGTTTTGCTTGTGCTATTCAGGAAGCCAGGTAAAAACACGGTTGTCATTATATGTATGGCTTAAGCAATCTATCCAACACTTTGTTTTAAAACTCTTCTTTTACATGGGTTTTTCCAGTCTTTGAGAGTTTCAGACTATGCAACTGGTGTTCTCTTTATTTACTGAACCAAATAATTTGCTGCCAGTCAGAACATGCATAATATTTGGAAATTTATGGAACAACTCCATTGTAAATGAGCTTGTGACTTTGCCGTTAAATCTGGGTACACGGATTAAACGCAACAGAAGTTTTTCTTTTTTTCTTTTTTTGTCTTTGTCGTTTGTGGTTCTATAAGTTATGATGCTAAAAGTGTCTGGAGCATTTCTTAGGGGAAAAAACTACTGAAATGTTCCATTAGTCTGAGAGCTCCAGAACTCTAGATGGTTGTGAGATGTTAAATTGTATTGAGTATTGTGTATTGGCAACAAAATGAAACAAAAGTTTTTTGTGTGCATTCAAGATTATGCCAGAAAGTCTGGGAATTAAATGTCTCCTGTTGTATTTTGTTTTGTTGTAGTGTTGTTTGGGTTTTTTTTCTCCCTCTAGAATTCTGTCAGAGAATTCTTATAGTTATCAGAAATAAGTTTCCTTCTTAAACCAGGACTATAACTTCTCTTTTTTTTTTTTTCCTTTCCAGAGAGCAAAGGAGGAAGCCCTGCAGAAAGAAGTGAAAGTGAAGCTTATTACAGATTCTGTGAATAATTTTATAGCAAAAGCTCCACCAGCAGCTCATGAGGCTTTGAAAAAGGAGCTTGATGTTCTAATTACCAGCTACCAGCAACTCTGCAGCAGACTGAATGGAAAGTGGAAGACTTTGGAGGTTTGATATCTTTTCAGTCATTGTATTTATAGCCCTTCTAACTGCAAGAAGTCAGGTGGAGAGCACAGATATATTATCCTACGGGATTGTGGGTAGCCCAAGGCTATCCTTGCTTTATGAGCCATGTACCAAACACTCCATGTTACAAGCCATACACAAAGTTATTTTGAGAATCATATCTGCTGGAGAGCCATGTTACAAGAAAAGACTGAGACATGGCTCGTAGGTCAGAGATGGCAATGGCTGCTCAAGGTTCTTAACCCTCCTGAGATCAAGTCAGGAATCTGGCTTTGTAGCAACCCTGAGATGTTCTGTTCATCAGCTCCTCTATGCTTCTCTTTTCCATGGATAAGGGTTTTGATTGAATGGCCCTGAAGCTGGTCAGGTGGTGTTATCTCAGCATGGGAACAGCATTTGATCTGCTGGCAAACTGAGTATTTCTCATACATTTCAAGCTGACCCTGCCATTTTGGCCAACTCCACTGCAGATTCTTGCCATGGGACTGTTTTTATATTATACAGTAGTCACATTGAATTAGGTGTGGTTTTTTTGTTGTGAATTTTGCAAGAGCCATATTTTGCTAAAGAATAATTTGCACGAGCTAACCTTATACAAGACAATAATATATCAGAGTGAAGTTCATCTTGTCTAAATTTCACTGTGGAAAATTAGGTGTGGAGTCCAAACTGGTAATCCTTATTTACCCTGATCATTGGTGATGTGTTTTTTCATGTTAATATCCCTCTATAACCCTCATTTGGTGTGAGAAAAGTAAGGTGAGATGAATTGCACTCTGGGAAGCTCGATCTGCCAAGAGTGTAATGCATTTCAATAACATTAATAGCTTCTACTAACAAAAAAAAAAGGAACAAAATAAGATTATTTATGGAGAGCTTAAATGTTTTGTTTGTGTATAAAGTGCCATTTTTATCTGCTTATTTAAGTATCTTCAGGCACTGTATAAATAAAATATTAGACAATAATTTAATTTCAGGAGAATAAGAACATTTTACAGCATTATGTTTAGTGCTCTAGAACTTAAAAGGTCTATAAATTGCACTAAATGTGCTTTAGAATTAATTTTCATAGAGATTTCAGTCTGAATTCTTAAAAGCTGACATTTTATGAACCTGTGATTTAAGCAATTAGTATATAGAATGTATTATGTTTTATAATACATTTATATATATAAATATATTTTTTTTTGTAATAAAGACAAATTTCTAACATGGGTCTTTAAAAATTTTGCTCACTTTTATATTTATATCAGAAAATATATAGTGGATAATAAATGAAAATGAAGATTCAAGTTGTGTTTTGCAGACGTGTTCACTTTTTCATGTTATGTTCTGTGGTCTTGCTCTGTTTAATCAAAATGATGGTTTTCTTGTATTTTATATTAATTTGATCATGTGAGTAGTGGGAAATAAAAATCAACTGTATGGTCCCATAAGCCTCAGATATCAACCATGTTGCTTAGGGGATAAGGCATGAATGTTTTCAGTATTTTAATAAGTGAAAATTTTCAGTGAGATTCTCAATCTAAAAAACCTTTTATTCATCAGGAGGTGTGGGCATGTTGGCGTGAATTATTGTCATATTTGGATGCAGAAAATAAATGGTTGAATGAGATTGAACGGAAACTCAAAGCAACTGAAAATGTCCAGGGAGGTGCAGAAGAGATTTCTGAGTCTTTAGATGTAAGTGCTAACTTAAATAATACCAAATCATATATATTAATAAATTGTAAATTCCATGCCATTCTAAACAAACTATGAATTAACATTACACATGAACAAGGTGCGGAATATTTGGAGAGTCCTAAGTTCTTGCTACATTCAACTTTCAAACGAGGTTTTGAATTCAACACCACCTAAATCAAACAGTAATTAAATGTGGTATGCCTAGTGTCATAGACAGTTTTGGTAATGATAAAATAAACATTCTTAAAAAAACAAGACCTCAGTTCAGACAGTCAAAAAATGTTGAAGGCTTCAGAGAGGGCAAGATTCCATCACAGAACTGCAACTATTTTTATTATTCTTTAATTTTTATTCATGGAGCCTTTCAGATTTGTAGAAATTAAATTAATAAACATTTAGTTCATCAAAATACAAAATACTGCATTGATAATCCTTTTTTGCTGTTGAATTTCATCAATTTAGATACTCAAGCAAGTTTTTTATATTAAAGTACAAGTACTTCCACTGAACTTGTAGGGGATAGTCCACATTTTTAAAAAATCGAGCAGTAAATTTATTGCTTTATGAAAAATCTTTGTGCTTGGTAATAAGTAGTTCAGAAAATTATTTTTCAAGGCATGGAACATAAGTATTTCATCTTTCTTTTCTCTATTTTTAATTTATATGGAAAGTGAAATTTCTTTCTTATATTTTTAAGGCAAATTTGGATTGTTCTGTAGAACCTTATTTACAAAAAGGAAAATAAACTACTTTTTTTTTACTTTTTTCAGTCTTTGGATGTCTTAATGCGACATCCAGAAGATAATCGCAACCAGATTCAGGAACTGGCTCAGACTTTGACAGATGGTGGAATCTTGGATGAGTTGATCAATGAGAAACTCGAGAAGTTCAATACTCGATGGGAAGAACTTCAGCAGGAGGTATATTTAATGGTCCTCCCATTAAGTAGAGGACAGTCTAATGCCATATTAAAAAAAAAAAGTTATTTTGTTGGTACAGTTCCTAAACACATCACAAACAAAATTTTACATTAGAAGTGGTTTCACGGGTGTGGTGGGTTAACTCCAGTAGGCAGCAGAGCACCACAAATCTCCACATCTCCTGGTGCTTTGACAGAGATTATAGAAAAGGCAAAAGCAAGAAAACTCATGGATTGAGATTTGGTAAGTGAAAGAAAAAAAGGTAAAAGCAAGTGATGCAGAAGAAATTACCCCCTGGAGACTAATATTCAACCAGTCCCTGTGCAATGACAACTTTGGAAACATTTTCCCCACCTCTTTTTATTGTTAAGCATGACCCTGTGCGGTGTTCGGGTCAGCTGTCCTGGCTGTGTCCCTTCAAAGCCCCTTGCCCACCCCTAGCCTGCTGGCTGGAAGGGGCAGGGTGAGAAGGAGAAGTCCTGGGCACTGGGGAAGCCCTGCTAAGCAAAGACTAAAACATCCCTGTGTTATCAACACTGTTGTGGCCACCAATCCAAACCACTGAACCATACAGGCTGCTGTGAAGATAATTAACTCAGTCCCAGCCAAAACCAGTAAAATAGGTAACCCCAAAATTTCAAAACTGAAGTGACCATCTAGTGGATTTAATCTTAAATTGCATACGTAGGATGTTTTCTCTGACAAAACTCTTAGCAAGAAGCAAATTCTTTTCAAAATTAAATATGAGTAATATCTTACATATATATTTTTCATTAAACAATAAATTTATTTGTATCAATGAAAGATTTGAAAAGATGCTTCAATACAGAAACATGTAACACAAGGAGAGCCAAATCTAGCAATATGTTATAAATATGAGGAAGGTATCAGCTCAGTACTTGATGAAGATCAGAAATAATTAGGGAAAGACCTAGCAAAGGATGTAGACAGCCCCTTTATGACTGTAACCAGAACGTGCTCAAAGATAACCTACAAAAACTGTCAAAAATTACTTGGTTAAAATAATATAAATGATGCACAAGTGCAGATTTGTGGAAAGCAGGTGTATTAGAAGGGTGACAATCTACCATAGCAACAAAAAAAATTTTGCTTCTTTTGTGGTGCTTGAAATGTACTTGTTCTTGAAAACAGTGGAAGTAAACACACTACAATAAAAATTACGGGAGGGTCCTCAGCTGTTCTGAGAATAAACTTGAAGGATGGGCAGGGAAAGAGCCTGGTGCAGTGCAGACATTCAGGTAATTCTGTGTAACTGGACAGTGTCATAACAGAGAAGTAAATAAAAATTTCTTTTTTTTAGCCCTTACTATTTTTTATAATCTCACTTCTGTTTGAAAGAAGATACACTCTCTGGCATACTGCATCTTGGTATTTGCTAATTTTTTACTGACATGGAGGAGAAAACCAGGAACATATAGAAGGCTTCCAGGGTGTGAGAACAAGACTCAAATAGTCTTTTTGAGTGATAGTTGAATACTACTCAGTCATCACTAATAGATATTAAATCAAAATTCATAAAAGTTGCAGGGATTTAGTGTGAAAAGCACATCATGAAGATGCTGTGTGAAATTTTGGAAATAATTTGGATGAGTATGTAGGCAAAATATATTAGAAAGTTATTCACTGCTCTCCAATTTCTTTCAAAGATAGCCAAAAGGGGTTCTTTAAAAGCTTCTTTGAAAGCTTGATCAGATATTGAGTAGTTAAATACTGTTGGTGAGATCTGACTCTGAAGTGGAAAAACATTTCTTTTTTCATAGATTCCTGATACTGGATTTTCTGCACTGTTTATGTAGTCTCTTGAAATTCAAGCAGCATTCTCCTTGTATAAAATATATTGCAGGCACATAACACAAACCAGCTCATGTTCAAGGTCACTTCTTCACTTGGCTAATTGGCAGTCCTAAAGTGGTGAAGTTATTTGTTTTCATTTGAATAATTGTGCAGGTAATTACTGAGACAATAAGCTTGTGTGGGCAGAAACTGATTTGTGAAATATTTATTCACTACTAATAGAGCAACCAAACCAACCCACTTCCATGTGAATGATGCTGCAAGACAATGCAACTTTGCTACTGAGACAGAGATTCATTTTTAAGGCAGATAATGGCTTATGTTTGAATGCCTTATCTTCTTCAGTTAACAAAGACTGAGTCTGTTTAGTTTGCTTTTGAACATTTGGGGCTGACTGATAAGCTAGGTATACCCTGTCCTTGCTTTTCAAGGACTGATTCACTTACAACTCTACATACTGGATTTAAGAAACACTGAAGAGTTTGAAGCTAATATTGCAAGCAACTATCATCCCTTGCAATGCTGAAAGGGATTTACATCCTGTCCAGCAAACTTCAAAAATGACAGATATTCTTGAGACTATGCTTGCAAAAAACTGTACAAAACACTATTGTTCACATGGGCTTTACACTAGATTCAATTATTATTGTTGGGGTCTGTCTCGTAATTCCTTTTAGGACTCCCCTGAAGATTACCTTTGTTTCTTTCAAAGAGCACACATTCACCATTTGACACAAGTTTTCTGTTTTGCTCTCCTCTCCAGAGGGGAAAGAATATTTCACACCCCATCTCCACGTGATTGCTGGCTGCTAAGAGAGCTGCTTTTACAAGTTCTGAGGCATTATCTGCCTTCAATGATAACCTAAAGAGATAGAAAAGTCTTCCCTGGTATAGTTTCCAGGTTTGGAATTCAACTGATCAAAGTTGAATATCATTTAATGGCTGGGAGGTCAAATATTTGTAGCCATTACTTGAAAAGCACACTGCGTAATATTACTAGAACTTGCAGAATAAGTTCTAGGTTGGAGGGTATTAGAAACTCATGGGTCCAAAGATAATGTTTTGAATTTTAAAAAATGTGTTTCTAATTTTAAGTCTAAGCACAAACATTAATCTACTCTGAGAATAAGCAAAGATTAACATGTTTGGAATCTGATGCGAGGGGTACAGAGAAGCTCTGATGTATCTCAGTCACAGTCACTATAGCACAAAGAGTTGGGTTAAATTTTAAAGTAATTTAAAAAAATTAAGAAGGAATTTTAAAGCTTCTTAACTTTTTAACTTTGCCTGTGGCAACATTTCTCAATAATACAAGAGTATATCCAAGCCACAAAAAACACCCCAAAAAAGCTAAGATTTCTGCCTTTCTTAACAGACCCTTTTCCATGAGCTGTAACTTATAAGCTAATTAATGAATTTAATTCTGCATTTTAAATATATATATATACCATGTAGTAAAATTGCTATAATTTCCAAAAAGTTTTGTTCCTATATTCTCCCACAGCCCAGCTACTGAATACTGCCTCAACACTATTTGTTTTAAACTGTAAAACTCTAACCAACATCTTAGTAACTGCATGTGTGACTGATGTCATTAAATAGTTGAAATGTATTATTTAAGCAAAAAGTGGCAATATCTATAAATACAACTTTATAACATTCAACATCAAAGAATTAACTATGGTCCTTTCCCTTAATATTGCATTTTATATGGGTAATATGCAGTGTTGCTATTTCTTGCATTTACTGTTGACCTTTGGTAAACTGTAAACAGGTTTATGAAGGACATCATATCATAAAAGTGTTATGTTTATCATAAGCCCACTAAAAACCTTGTAGAGATTTACATTAAAAATTTATTCCATAAATATTTTTTTTTGTTTCTCTTTCATTCTGATAGTGCCTAACAGCAGATTTTTTTTCTTTGACTTAGTTTTCCTTGACAGCTGTCAACATTTTGCTGGCTCAGAAATAATTAAACAGTTCGTTATTTTTCTTAGATTTTCTATTTAGCAATTAACTGTCAGCTACTTCTCTTTAGAGACCAAAGCCTTCAGCTTTATTGACTATGATCTGATAGCACAGCTGGAGCTTCTTGTAATCTTCTCAGACCCACACTGCAGCATTAAGCCATCTATTTTTTTCTCACGATGACATAGAAACCCCATATTTCAGGAAACAAATAAACAGATGAACCAACCAGAACATCATAAATTAAAATATTTTTGTATCATAGATACATAAAATTTCAGTGCTCAGCTCTCACATGTCTTTAAAAAACAGGCACATACCGATTTTCACACAGATAGACATGGGTTGTACGGACAAATTTGAAACGCAGGTTCAGAGATGTAAGTGTGTAGTATCACTACTCCTTTTTGTAAAGCATTCTAATGCTTTTGTCCACCACCAACTCTTTTCTACTGAAAGAGAAGGCAGCTTCTCAATATTGTGGTATTCCCCTTGATCAAATTAAGTTAATGTTCTGCAATGCCAGTGGAAATGTTTTGTAATGCCAGGGACCTACTTAGTGAAAAAGATTAGATTTTTGAATCAACTGTTCTGAACTGTAGAAATATGTTCTATTACATGAGTGTATCATACCTTTTATAAGGTTATTGTAAAGATTTTCGTTATATTTGCTGTGGGAATTCAACAGGGTCAGCTATGGGCTTGACTTTAGATGAACATGCAGGACAGGATCAGTTTCCAGTAAGCAATACAGCTTAAAATTAAGATAGCACCCGTTTATATCTGAGAAAATCATCACAACTCTGGAGGTACTATTTCCCAACATTCGGCTGTGTGGCTCTTCTCCCATTGCCAAAATAATTCCTCTCTTCTACTGCTGCATTCATGTCTTGGTCTGACATCATCCATTCATTCACTTAAACTGTTCACAGCTTTGGGAAAAGATGTACTTTCAGCTCATTTGGAAGAGACAAAATGTCACACAGGTTCTCAGGCTGTAATCAAATTCTCTCTGAGGAGAATGAAAGGGGAATGTTTTGTCTTTGTGAGTGTGTTGTGTGCACATGAAGACATCACAAGCATGAATATATATTTATCTGACTTTATGTTTGCTTGAAATACAAATGTAAAACTTCAGTCACATTCAGGCAACGATTTGTGGTAATTTTTTCTTAAGATAATCTGCTATAATATTTGATCAATGAGCTTGGGAATCTTTTAATTTTTTCAGTTGTACTCTAAAATGGGATTTTTGTTATACGTAGTTTCTGATGATACCAGCACAAAGATGACAATTTTTCAATCACTATTTACTTTTTATAGTGTTTTAGACTTTGGGAATTGGCATGCATTCTGCTACTTCATTGCATGCATGCAGTCTGCTTCTAAGGCTGGTAGCAAATATGTCTGTACTTAAACAGCTGCCTAGTTCCAAATAGTAGTTAGCATGGGACAGCATTTGACAGAGGTTCAAAGCTTCAGGTGTTGCTATAAAACTAGTTTTTCAGGTAAGCATAACACCAAATTTGTGTCCAGTACATTGAATTCTCCAGAAAGTGCAGATGCTTATTTGGATGACTCATAGGAATGGAACTTTGTCAGTGTCTTATTTTAAATGGTGAGCTTTTCTGCACGTAAGGAGACTCCGAGTCTGTCAGTCCTAGCAGTTAACCACAGAGATCAGTAAAGGTAGGGAGGTTCTTCCATGGTTCTTCCAAGCTTCCAGGAGGACGACCTCACCCATTAGATACAGAAAGCTACTTATCCTGTTTCTTATCTAACGTGTCTTTCAATCCACCCTACGGTGACGCAAATGGATTGATAGAGAGTCATCTGTATCTTAGCCAGGCTTACGAATCAGTAGGAAGTAGTGCCAAGGCAAATGGAAGCTGTGGTTTTTAAATTCAGCTATGGTTTTTAAACTCACTGCTTTGAACAGGCTGAGAAGATTTTTACTCATCTTTACAAATCAGATGAACATAAAAGTAGTTTGAATAGCGAGCCTTAGTACTGTAGTAGGGTAATAATACCTTGGTGGTTTAGGTGCTCCCATTAACACTGACAGCATGAGTCTGATATGTAAAGCTGCTCAGTTCCACAGAAGGTTCCTGGAACTCTCGATGATACAAGATTATCTGATCAGCTATTTTGAAATAGCACAAAGCAGCTTACAAAAACAAATATAGAAAATACTGGTTGGATCCCTATCCTTTAACTAAGTCAAACAGCTAGCAAGAATGCTCACAAGAAATAATCTTTTTCATTTGCTATATGTGAAGCTCTGTAAGAATCTGAGCTCCATGAAGAAGGTACAGATATATCAAATATTGTCACTGAATTGCTGAGAGATATTTTTGTTCAAGGCAAAAGTGCTGTAATGGGTATGAAATCAAATTAAAGTATAGCTGGCTTACCAGAGAGAAAACGTGTGATTTGACTTGAAGAATGGTAGGATACCTAGCAATGTTATTTAAAGGGTGCTGGCTTTCACCTTTGATTCATGTGAAAGAAAGTTAGTCACCTAATTCTGTGGTCAGCAATGTGGCTGGGCTTGTACACAGAAAAACTGTTGTATTTGAAGTTGTTGGTAATTATTGTGTGCTCTGCACAAAGCAGAAACTCTGCTAGGCAGTAGCTGGGGTCCATGTAAAATATGAGTCTGTAGGTAGGCATGATGACAGACGGAAGAACGTACCGGGTTATTTATCACCTGATAAATGCCTTATTAAATGTTGCAAATAGTATTTAAAGCTGACTCAGTTATATGAAGTGTTTAATATAAGTGTGTTCTAAGGACAACTTAGGTGGAGAATTTATTGCCCTGATTTGTTAAACCATAAACTGAGCTCCTTTGAAAGGAAAACGTCTTTCTCCAAAAAAGGATCGTGTAAAAAGCCATGGTGGTACTGCTGGGGCCACTAGAAGCAAGATTGAACTTCTTAATTTTTTTCCCCACAGAAGGAAAAAAGTAGGCATTGTCTCTTCCAAACAGCTATTTATGCTTCATCTAAGAGAAATCCAGCTCAAGAGAGGCTTTATCCCTCTCACTTACTGAGGTGGATTGCCTTGGATAGGATTGTGATGACAGTAACCCTATTCTCAGTAAACAAAGTCTCTTGAATTATATAATAAGATCAGGAGGACCTTTCTGCCTCAGAAAGACAGCACTGTCAGGATGGTTTGATGATGCAGCTTTGCCATCTTGCACTCTGAATAGAAATCCTCAGTTTACGCATTGGGTTTTTGGGATCCTTCATTTTTTAGAACTTGTCTGTGCAATCTGGGTGTTGTTTGTTTCTTACTGAGAAAACTGAATGGGTGGCAAAAAGATGCGCAATTTATCCTACAAAAAGGTGGATGAGCACAAGTCAGGAGTCCTGTGTCTGATTATTTGCCTGAATTTTTTTGGGGGGGAAAAATAAGTGGAAAAAAAATGTATTATATGCATTATTACTGTGAATACTGATAACGTTGTCATTGTTTTTAGGCCGTGAGAAGACAGAAAAGTCTTGAACAGAGTATTCAGTCTGCACAGGAGACTGACAAAACACTGCGCTTGATCCAAGAGTCTCTGGCTGTTATTGACAAACAGTTAACAGCCTACGCTGCAGACAGAGTGGATGCAGCACAGGTCCCTCAGGAGGCACAGGTAAGTTATACACAGGTTGAGCTTGTGTGTTTACCAGTTTTCTTAATCAACCAAAGAGTGTTTGGGTTGTCCCTCAGCCTCTCATTAAAGAGGATTTGCAACATGATCAGCATGAAAGTGCAAGTAAATTTTGTGTAGGATTACCTTGAGAAGTCTAAGCTACTCTCCTAGTAAAGTCGTATTTTCCTTCTGATTTATATTATATACCTGTCCAAAAGATGTAAAAAGCTATAAATATCATTGAAAACTCTGCAGTAATTTTTAAATGACAAGGATAAGCAATGTGATTCTTTAAAATACAGCTCCCATCATAGAAAGAGGAAACTCATTGTCCTCACTACTCTTAGATGGCTCTTTTTCAAAGTTGATTATGTGGCCTAGGGTTGGTTACTAAATTACTGAAACGTAGACAATATTGTAAATTATTTCATAATGTGCACATCCGTGTTCTTATATTTAAATTTTTACAGCTCATATAAGTTCAGTTGAAAAAGCTTTTTCCAGTCTTTACATGTGTAAATTTGAGCCTTTTGGTTTATTGAGCCTTTGAAGTAAAAATGTACACCTAATTATCATTTTCACTTTTTTATTCTTTCTTCTGTAAGATCTACTTTCCTGCAGCATTAAGAGGTGCTAAATGCAGGTGATAAATGCAGTTAAAAACACAGTTTTCAGATGCTATGGAGATGTGTAGAGGGTGACAATCTGCTTAGTACAGAAATCTGCATAGATATTCAAAGTTCGTATGTTTGAATATGAATGAAATAAAATCAAACATCTCTGCAATAAAACTATTAACACTGTAATATTATATGCCTCAACTTTTCTGTTAATTCCATCTAAATTTAGTCAGATTGTGAAAGTAAACAGGGAAAAAAGTTACAGGGAAGTCGAAAATGAATGCTTTTATAATGATTTTAGAAGAGACATTCAATATTGGGGTTTTTGGCATGTCTGTAGAGTTTTAAATCTTTCTAAAAAAAATATTATCTTGTAGGGAGTAGCTGAGATGATCTTCAATATATTCAGATCTGAATACATGCAGCCCTGAAAATCATTTCTTCTCACCTTTAAGAAATAAAGGTTACTATGTCTTTTGCATTAATATGTAGATAGATGTACAGTTTCAGTTACTTTGTGTGTGTGTGTGCACTTGTAGGTGCATGAGGATATTTCTATGTGTATGTACAGACTATAAATGCTATATTTGGAAAATAGGATCACATCTAGATTCAGTCTTATTTTGAAAATATTTTTTATCCTAGTTTATTTTATTTTAATTTATATCAGTACAATATCAGATTTTGACAAATTGTTTCATTTTGAACCCTAAACAATGTTAGCTGCTGACTCTCTTGAATTATTTTTCTCCTTCCTAGAAATATGAATGATGTAAGCAATTTTTAAAAATAAGGTAAAAATTAACATGTTTTTAAAGATTCATCAGTTTAATTCCTCATCTTGTCATTATATAAAGTGAATATATAAGAAAAATCTGATATGAAAACGTACTTTTTTTTCTGGTGTGTTTGGAACCTTGCATGCTTCACATGTCCCGTGGATGCATCTGGTTTATGTGCATCCTCAGGTACTTTATTGACAATTACAACAGACTGTGTAAAAGGAAGTAATTCAAAACTTCAAAAAATGAAGCAGCACAAAACCCCATCGACCTTAATTAGCACACTTCCATAGGAAAATTTCAGCTCAGTGCCTTTGCAGAACTTGTTATTTTTCTTGAGATTTTATTGTCCAATGTCAGGTTCACCTGATTGTATTATATCCACTGTGGGAAAACCAGCACAGAGGCTGCTGAGTTTTTCCCTTTCATGTTTTCATTTTATGGTGCCAGCGAGACCTCGTGAAAAAAACCAACAACTTAATTAACAACTGAACAGGTTTAATGCAAATATTGAAGTTCTCTGAAGTTCAGTTGTGAAGCTCTTTAAAATCCTTACAGGAAAAGGGAATAAACAATCATTTTTGTGTGGGTAAAGAGACTGAGGCATTCCTCCAGCAAAGAGCCACCCCAGCCAGTGGCAGAGCCACACATCCTGAATGGCCACGTCTCCTGTGGAGCTTCTGCTGGCACACTTCTTTTGTAGAGCTGGAAACAGTTCATGCATATAAGATACCTACAATAGTGTCTGCACAGCTGGAATGGGAATCTTTCAGTCCGTGGTGTTGCTTTCTGGGCAGGGATCAGTTTATCCATGCTGAGGGATTTAGCAAACCATTCAGCAATATGTGGTGCATTTCTAAAAGAACATATGGGGGAATTTATAATCAGAAAGCTGCTGAGGGCTTGGGAGCTCTGTGTGCTTGCTTCAAAAAATTCAAATCCATCTAGAGCATTGATAGGAGGAATAACCTTTGTTTCAGCTCATCAGAAATTAACCTGAGAAAAAAAAATTATATTTAGCTCCTCTTTTTCAGTGAAGTGATCAGTTTAGCCTATTCGGAAACTTGACAGAAAGAAAGGGGAGTCAAATATGTGCTGTTCAGCTTCTGCTTAGGATCCCTTTTTGAATGTAAATTCTGTGTGCTTCTTACTCCACCATGTGGCGCTGAGAATTTAATGCTAGAGAGTCAGTGTTACCCAAATTATTTGGAGTACAACTAAAGATGATGTATTCAGATAAAAAAAACTAACAGCAACCACACAGATAAGTCAGTTCAGATTCCTCGAGGTCCAATGATGACAAAACCTCGAGTGAGGTAAATTCTAAAGCAATATTCCAAAAGCAAAGATTGTTTGTTTGTATGCTTGATCTCATGATCCCAGTGGAAGACTTTTTCATTTTATAAACTTACCAAAAAATACATAGAATGAAGCCATCATCACAAGAATCTGCAGTTGGTGACTTTTATTTGAGTATTCTTTAACCGACAGGGAAAAAATCAATCTGTACTGAAAATATTACACTTATATGAGAAAATATTTTTCAAATAATTATTTTTAGCTTTGTTATTCAATGAATTTTGATGGAAGAGAGAGTTTTCACTTTGTACTTCCACTTAGTCGGAGTGACTACATGAGCATTTTTACATTCTGGGAGAGAAAATAGATTTATTTCATTTCTCACCTGCTTATGACAAATCACTTGTCTGTTGTTCTCCCCAGTCAAACTATATAAATTGTGGTGTGGAGAAGAACTCAATATTGTGTTTTTGAAAAGTGCAAAAGTAATCTACCTTTTCAATAAACTCCTTGGATAATTTCAGTTCTGTAGTGATAAGCAGTGCATGCTTGGCTGTCTCCTAAGTGAAGGTGGCTATTAGTCTATTTTTATAGTATCTTTGTGCTTTGTTCAAAACCAAAGTTAATGTGATGAATACAATGGCAGAATTGTTCAGTTTCTCAAGGTGTTACTTGACAAGAACGATGCCGTGCTTCATTGCCTTCAGGCTAATATTTTGGGACAAAGAACTCAGAGTTGTCTACTTAGGAAAATGCTGAAGTTATTTACACTTACCTTTCCTCTCCTGGAAACTCAGAGAGTTGTTTTGTTAAGCCATATGTGGATCAGTGGTCAAAGAGGGAAGAGCTGATAAGTGTTATCCGGAAGTGTAAGCTTACATTTTGTTATGTGTTAAGTTTGAATATCTATGCAGGTTTTCACCCTCTACACATCTCCATGGCATCTGAAAACTGTGTTGGACATTTATCGTGTCCAACTCATTCAACCTTGCCTTGTCAGTCATGGTTCCACCCTGTTCTGCATTTCTCATTTGGACTCTCCAGTTAATATTTCTTGAAAGCTAGTGTCCATAACTAAGTATGCAGTTTGAGTTAAAACTTACCTGTATGTTATTCATGCTGTATCATCATCTATACGTGTTACTTGCATATATATATATATATATGTATATGTATATTTATGAAAGTTTTTTGAATTTCCTGAAAGATTGCCAGTGATGGCAAATGAGAATCCTTATCCTGTAAGGCAGAGTAATTTATGCACAACAGTATTGCTTTCTTACTTACAGTACATATATTCTGATGTTCCAGAAATTAAATGAAGGCAAGTTTTTCTCTTCACTGAAAAAAAAAATAGAAAATAAATAGACAGGAGCCACTGAGAAAATAAGAGATGGGAATAATAGCAGAAAAAAGAGTGTTTTCTCATGGATGCTAAGAAGTCAATGCAATAAATTCATGAGTCAAAAGAGATGCAAAAATCAAAGTGGTCATTTAAAAATTGAATGATAATGGGCATCATAGGCAGGTGTTCTAAATTCTTTTAAATCTCTTCAGGAATGATGTAATCTTTCTGCCTGTGAGCAGCAGTAGCAAATAAAAAATAATTTTAGAAAAGACTTTCCTTTTAGAAAAGACTTTTCCTTCCTATAGTAAGGCTATAAGCCTTACTAACTTTTCTTCAGTCTTCCCTCTAATGTGTTTGATCTCTCCAATTCCACATTTGGATGTCAGAGTAGATGATGCTTCATTTCTCTCCTGCAGAGCGATTTATAAAAGTATGATAGAACAATCTCTATGCAATGTCCCATAATACCTAATTGCTTAAAATCTACCCTTATCTGTACTGTGCTGTTCTGACCTATTCAGATAAGAACTGTTCAATTATAGGCTTTCCAGAGTAACTCTGAGGTTGAAGAAAGTCAGTTGGAAAATGCAACCAAATCCAGTTTGTTGATAAGGTGCAGAAGCAAACTGTTGACATACTGGGTGTGATATAGTATATTTTTTAACATTCAGACTTGCTTCTTCCATTTATATGCAGTTCTAAAATCCACAACATCGAAAAGTTATTTGGCTTCTGGCACTAACTAATCCTGAATCACCACCAGTGTCGTCCGTGTGTGGCACAAAAATGGAAGATAATTCTGTTACGACTCAAACACTCTTCAAGGGGGAATTTTAAACTTAGACAAAGGAAAAATAAATGCTCAGCAATTAAATAAACCTTCTCTTCTTGATGGAATCATTCATTTAAGTGACCATTTTTTTTTCTCAAAAATTAAATATCATATTTAGAAAAATTCTATTATTTGCTCCAAAAGTTGCTGGACATTCATTAAATAGCCTTGTCAAGGAGAACTCAATATATAAAAAATCAAAAATATACAATTGTGATAATTTTAGAAGAAAAAGTAATCTAAATTTGGAGCTTTCTGCTAGTCATTTTGCTTTTAAAAATACTTTGCTTTAGAAAAATATTTTAATTCTCCAAATATTACTGAATAATTTAGATTCATATATACATTCTTGCAGTTAAACTTAGTAAAGACAATGGTTTCATGTATTTTTGTAAGACTTTTTCTCTTAAAATTTACTTTAATACATTTTCAATATAACTTGAATATAAATATAACTTTCAATATAAAACTGTGAAAAACTGCTTTCAGTAAAGTGTTGAAATACATAAGACATTATAATGGTATAGAAGTCATTATAACCATGTAATATCCGTATAAAATAGGCAGCATATTGTATACACAGCTTTGTACTTAATAACCTATGAAAATGTGATGCAAATACATGTACATTAATTTTTATTTTAAAAGTTACTGTAGTGTAAGATAAATTTATGTGCATATATTTCATGTGCATATATTTCAAATTATAGCTGGTCTTCAGAGTATCTGAAAAATGCTCTATACCATTAAAAAAAAGATTAAATATAAAATCACTTTTTAATTCAGGAGTAATGGCCTCAAATGTGTCTCATGATGGGAACATACCTTTGTGTCTTTACTTCATAGGGTAATTTTCCTCAGTAGTGTTGTCTAGCAATTCTGCTAATAATTTCAATTTTTTATTTTCCAACAATTTAAACATCAATATATGGGGATCATCCTGAAGTATATTGTATTAATATATTTTCTGTGAATTCTTTTCCATTACATTGCACTAGCCAGCACTGTACTTAAGTTAATTACTTCTTGTAAGGTTGATTTATGGTGAACCAAAAAAAGCTGATGTTTCCCTTTGGATCACACTCTGATTTTCCAGACAGACTTAACCACAAATGTGTGTTAGAAAATACTTAAGTTAATATAATAATGAACTGTGTGTCATTGTGCATTTAACCACAGAAAAGTGATACTGAACATAGATTCTTGTCAGTAGTACACCCCAAATTGTGTGCTGATTTAGATATAGCACAGGTCTCTAAGATGAAGGCGATGTTATACTTACAGGATAGTTTGATCTGTTTTCTCTCACCTTGCCTGGTGATACTGTGAAAATAAGAAGAATTAAGAATAGTCAAGCAAATAATTTTTCTGTTTTTTTCCATTATTAACTTTTAATGTTCTTACCAATGAAAACTGTTATTTTCTTTCAGAAAAAATACATTCAGTCCCTTAATCATCTTTGTCAACTCCACTGGAGCCGCTCCAGGAGCTCCATGTTTTTTCTTGCACTGGAAGCCCAGAGCTGGCCACAGCACTCCAGATGCAGGGCTGAGTAGAGGGGCAGGGTCACCTCCCTCGTGCAGCTGGCAGTGCTGTACAGAGCAGTACTGCTGTTCAGTGTGTTTCAAAATCAACTGTTCCAAGTAATTTAAACAGCATGCAGTTTTCCTTCAAACCTTGCTGATTGCTGTCTTTGTTTTCCAACAGAAAATCCAATCTGAATTAACCAGCCACGAGGTCAGTTTGGAAGAAATGAAGAAACGAAACCGGGGTAAAGATGCTGCCAAAAGAGTGCTTTCCCAAATTGATGTGGCACAGGTAGGCAACCTTTATTTCCTCCATTTTTCCTTCATTCATTCAAATGAGTAGTACGAGTGGTACTATTACTCTGCCATGAAGTGTTCTTAAGGTATCTCCTCTGCTTTAGCTGTTCCTTTCTAGCCAGAGAATCAGAGTGGATAAAGCATACCATCCATATCTTCTTCCTGCTCATTTTTCGGTTCCGGCCTTCGTGTCTCACTGGCAGCAGTTCTAGGGTGTGCAGGACTGATGTAACCAACTGGTAGGGACACTGTATAATAAGGGGTGCTTTGAATGATATGCTGAAGTTTCAAGAGATAAAACTACAGTGAGGCTTTTTTGATACAAATTTTGAGGTATTTGAAAATATTTACAGTTATATGTTAAAATATTTGAAAATATTTAGTAGAACCGCATTGGAAATACAAATTATGCTGAGCTGTACAATGCAGACATCAGTTTAAATTGTTAAATAATGCATTATTTCATCCAGCTTAATAGACACAGAGAGACCTTCAAAATGAAGAAGATTAAATAAACACGAGGGAATAATATACATTTTTACTGATTAATAGTGGGCTCTTGACTATTTTGCTGGAGGATTTTTTTTGGATTTTTTTTGGTTTTGGGGGTTTTTTTGTAGGTGGCAAAACAAACTATCATAATTTATTCGAAAGACAAATAATTTCATTATGGTCATTTTTTTATTCATCCCTGTCAAGAATTTCTAGGCACCTCAGTTTGGATTTTAATTTTTATAATGGGTAACATTAATTGCTTTTTAGTAGTTAACTAATTTGCAATTAACAAATTGACTTTTTTAATGTTTCATCCTATCTACAGGACTAGCTTTTCTTTGTTGAGAATATCTGTTTCCTCATTTTTCTGCCTTTCCTCATACTAACTCACCTTCTGATGGTCTCCATGGCAGCTCTGAAGTTGCCCATATTTCATCCATCAAATGCAGGCATCAGATGACTGTGTAAATAAATGTTTGTAAATTCAGCAGCATGCAGGGAGCATTACCCTTTCTAGGTGCCTTTTTTATTAATCTACCTCTTTGCAGATACTTTTTTCTTTGTAAGGTTTCTCTAGATGACAATGTGCACCATTCTGAGTTTTGAAAAATTGGTGGACATCACCTTGAGACACTGCTTTGCTAACATAAAATATGAAAAAAAAGTAGTAATTTACATGCATAATGTAAATATCAACTACCAAAACAAGTAGCAGCTGAGCCCTTTGTTACAAATACTTATGACTATATTTGAAAATTTATGGCTTTTTGGATTATTGTAGGCTAAGAGTTACGTTCTGATTTTTAAATCTAAGGGGGAAAGTATGATTAGCAAAATAAAAAGTCTATTTATGCCGTAGTGATATAATACCTAGTTAGTCCTAACAGACTGAGAATTGTTATGTGAAAGGAAAATCTTTTCTAACGAATGGCTATTTTTTGAAATTCAGTGCTGAATGCTTTTCTGGTCAACTGTGGATGGAATGCATCCTCAACTGTCTCCTTTCTAGACTGACTAATATGTTAAAGCATACTTAGACTTTTAGGTAAACAGCTTTCATTTTCCTGTCATTCTTCTTTATAAATTTTCTATTTTAAAAATTGCTTTTTGATATAAAATGATCAAAAATGAACACATTATTCAGGTACAAAATAGCTTAATACAATGACTTCTAAGCTGTGACAGGTACCTCCTTTTTTGTTTTCTTTATAGTCCAAATACCCACTTTGCTTGTTTTGCTGCTTTTAAACATTGAGATGATATTATTTTAAAACTGTTGGAGATAAATATAAGTATATAATATAGCTGTTATTGTTATCTGTGAGAACTCGAGTGAGAGTGCTAAAAGATAATTTAGATCACACTTGTGTATCAAGCTTAGTGTTTCCAATACA
Organism: Machaerirhynchus nigripectus; assembly: GCA_013397975.1. Lineage (NCBI taxonomy): Eukaryota > Metazoa > Chordata > Aves > Passeriformes > Dicruridae > Machaerirhynchus > Machaerirhynchus nigripectus. The sequence continues at coordinate 1,230,326 of VZRQ01001805.1, forward strand.
AACGGTAGGTGATACAGATGTGGCAATGCAAGATTCCCACAGGATTTGGTCTTCATCAAATTGAAGCATCAGAAGAGAATGAAAAATTAATTATATACAGATTTAGTGTATGCAAACACACTGAAGAAAAATAAGACCACTTGTTCGTACCCTTGTTTCCTACTGTTTATTCAATTGTCCACTTATTTATTGACAGAAAGATTTTCTTTCTTATCTCGTTGGATCTCAATTTCATAAAAGTGTTTAGTGAGTAAAGATGTTGGAAGGAATTGCTGGATATTTACACAATTTTCTGTGGTATTCCAGATTGTTTGCTGCTCATGATTCTTGCCTCCTTTTCAGAAATATGATAGATGTGGGAAGGGTTTTTACCCATGCTTATATATAGACCAATTCTATGCCTTACTACAGTATATTGAAATTTGTATAGCACAGACTACAGTGTAGTGGAATAAAGTGTCCAGGATTTGAAGATAAAAAATCAGAAGTGTGTTTGTAGATGCTGAGTTCCTATGTAATTACTTATCAATTTCTTATTGACATTTATTCTTCTTTTGCTCCCATACAGTTGAGAAAATTATTCAGTAATACTTCACTCTGTACTTCTATAGAGAAATGAATTCTTTTTCAAGTAGATAATTAAAATTCCTTTTCTTTGCTTTATTTTTAATTATTTCCTCTCCCCCTGTGCTAGGGATCATGTGAGCAAGCAGTCTAATTAATGAACAAAGATAGAAAATTGTGAAAATTGTGAAACTAGAAGCCAAGCTTGTCACAATTTTTTTTTCTACCTTCAAATTACTTTATTTTTACTCTAGGTCAGGCTTTTTTTTTTTTTTAATTGAAATATAAATCAAGTTTATACTCTAAATCTTGGGGTTTGTGCTAGACCCAATTACTGCCAAGCCACTTTATTTAGGTTTCTTTGAAGGACTAAAAGATTCGTTCCTCATACCAAGAAGCAGCAACTGATAGAGTTGAAAAGCATTCACTCTGCAGTGTGGATGGCTTCTCCCCAAGCCATTAAATCTGTCTTCTCCCCACACCCCTGAACATTTTGCATATTAAAAAGTACAAAACTTCTCCCTTTCTTTATGTGTGTATATGGGCTCTTTTGCCACAGGCTCTGCTGCAGCCAGTGCCCTGGATGATGGAAGAATTTTTATCCTCCAGTGAAGACCCAAGATTCTCTGCCACTGGCATCTTCCCCAAAAGTTTTATATTCTTTTTATAAGAAACTGTTGATTGACAATGGATTCTAAGTATTCTGTAACAGCACTAAGACTGGTCGTGAGCATCGATTTAATTTCACACTTGCTACTCACCCATGTTTACTTTCCAGAAAAAGCTGCAGGATGTGTCCATGAAGTTTCGCTTGTTTCAGAAGCCAGCCAACTTTGAACAGCGCCTCCAAGAATGTAAAAGGATTCTAGATGAAGTGAAATTGCAGGTGCCCAAACTGGAGATGAAGAGTGTTGAGCAGGAAGTAGTACAATCACAGCTGGATCATTGCATGGTGAATATTTAAAGATGCTGTCTTTCTATCAGCTTTATGCAGAGAAAGCTGAAAATTACAGATTATTGTCCTGAATTCAGATGAGAAACAAAGTATCAGTCACACAAAAAAATCCAAAACCCAAACAAACAAACAAAAACCCCAGAAAAACAACAAAAACCCCCTTCAAAAATGTAGCCGTGCACGTTCACAATGTGAGTATACCAGTTAAGATCCCTTTCTAATTCCCATTTCTCATCTTGCATATGCATTTCTCTCCCTGGATTGGCTCTGTTTTCCACAATATTCTGCAGTCATGGAGCTCTGTGATGTAACCCAAAGAGGTGTTACAGGGCACAAGTCTATTCTAGCCAGGAAACACAAAACATGGGGTTTAACCATAATTAAAACCTCCATGAGGTGGCATGCTATGACTTTCTTTCAGTCCAAGAGCAAAAGATGACCTAAAGATACGTCCTAAAGAATATGCGAAAATCTGTACATATCCCTTTAATATCACTATAATCCTGTTCCCTTTTACTCTTGAAGGGAAGTCAAGCTAAACACGGTGTTCTTGATGATCATAAAAAGAAGATTGTAACATCAAAAATAGCTGGTTCCTCTTTTTTTTGTTGTTGTTCAGCTGTATTTGTTTGTTTGTTTGTTGGGGTTTTTTAGTGTTTTTTCTTTTCCTGGGGCAATGTCATGCCTGAAGATTTCCCCCTCCCAGCTTCTTTCAGATGTGAATGTAGAAAGAATATAAATTCAAAAAAAAAGCATGGGACAAGTCAGTGTTATTGCTTTAGATCTTTGTTTTTTCCGAAATGAAATCGCTCTTAAATTCATATTCTTTTTAGAATGACATTCTTATAAGAATGACATGGTAATTAGAAGCTCTGTACTGAATTAAAATGTCTTCCCTCAGCAGCTGGCTTTTGCAGCCCTGATGTATTTTGTGGAAGACGTACAGTGATTTTAGAACATCTCAAACTACAAGAATTCTCATAATGTTCGTTTTTTCAAAATCTAGTTGGAGTACATCATCAGAATTTAGACAATGTGCATCTTACAACAGCTTCCTAATTTGTTGACAGGTTTTCAGTTATGAAGAATTTATCATCATATTAAGCACCTAGAAAGCAGTTGGACGATATACATGCTACCTTTAAGTAAATTAAATGGTAATTGTACAATTCAGGTCCACCTCATTTTGTTACTTTTTTTATGTAGGTTTCTTAAATTAATTAAATTTTTTAGAGTATGATGCTTCGTAAAGGTAGGGCTAATCCTCTATCCTTTCAGTCTCTAGATTTAGCAGTATGAAAAAAATGGCAGATTTTAAAATTAGCGGCTATTGGTAGTTCAGCTACATCCAACATTCTGTGTGAGTTGACAGAAGACATCTGTTGTTGTTTTAAATACCGCATTATCTAAGTCAGTTTGAGAACAACCTCTGTCACAGCCTAAAAAAATGAGTAATGGTGTGTACTTTCTTACGTGTAACATTTCTAACACTGGTTTTAGTGACATACCTTTGAGGTCACTCTTTGTAAAGGTGGGCTGTTCGGAGTTTGTTCATTTGGGTTTGGAATACCTTCAATGGTCTGTTCTAGTTTTCATCTTTTAATGGTGGTGTTTCACTTTTATATTTCTGTTTGATTAGAAATTATATAAAAACCTGAGTGAGGTGAAGTCTGAAGTGGAAACAGTGATAAAAACTGGGAGGCAGATTGTTCAGAAGCAGCAGACGGAGAACCCGAAGGAACTGGATGAAAGGCTTACAGCTTTGAAACTGCAATATAATGAATTGGGTGCAAAGGTAAGTTCTGTGTTTTTAATACAAAACCATGTACTGGCAAAGTGAAAAATAATCTTGTTATGGTAAGTAAATGGGATTTTTTACTGGTTCCTTTCAAGGTTCTCACAGTGGGACAGAAAGAATGGAGGCAAAGGCAATCATCAGCATGGCTATTCAGTTGCTCTGAGGGAAAAAACAACCATCTAGGAAAATAAAAAATTCCTTTCTTACAATTTAAAATTTTACTTTCTTAGTACAGAAATTTTTTTCCTTCTAGTTCATTGGTTTTTAGAGTTCAGACAGGTGATGTTGTTTCAGTTTGATGCCTCAGAGTTACTTCAGAAAATTACTTAGATTTTTACTTAGAGCTACTTCATAAAAGAGAAAATTCTACCCTTTAAATTCCTTCTGCCTCTGACTGTACAGATCTTAAAGTATATAATTTCCATTTCTTGCTGTTCAAAAATCTGTTGAACAAAAAGCTCTTGCCACTGTAAAAGCTTTCCTCGGGATTTTATCCTGGACACTCATGCACCACTGTGCTTTGTGGCTTCTGCACTTGCACATGGTCAGTTTTTGACATAACCATTCCCTGATTTCAATTTCAAGAACCCTGACTTGCATTTTCACTGTATCTTAATATGTAAGCCACTTCCCAGTGGGAAAATATTTTGTTTACTCAATTTTTCCTAAAAGTAAACTAAACAGATGGACAGGCTCCTAACTGATATGAACAAGACTCAGAAGAGGAATTGTGGCACTGTCCTAAAGAAGACTTCATTTAAATAATTCAGTTAACAACTATCTTTCATTAATCTTTTTTCTTTCTCTTGCCCTCATTAGAACCATTCAAAGAACTAAAACTGTAGATTAGAGTAAATTTGGTGCTGTGACTGGATGACTAATAATTGTGAGTGGCAGATAATACCTGTCTGTTTATTTCTAAATTTTATACACTTGAAAAACACAAAACAGGACAGGAATCAAATTCTTAATTTTTTAGATAATAAATTATTTAAATCATAAATTATTAATGGCTAGGAAAATGAGCCCATGGTAATACTGAGTCAGTATGTGGTCTAAACAGATAATGCGAATAAAGCCCTGATGACTGCAGTATGATAAAACAATAAGAGTTATGTTATTTTAGAAAGAAATTATACTAATTAGGGAATCTGAATTTAAAGAGTTCTCTCTTGCTAGAAAGTAAAGGTATTAAGAGACATCAATCTTTTGAGTGTCAAGAAAACTGGAGTCTGCTTCATTAGGTGTGGATAGCTGTCATTTGGGATTGGATAATATGTTTGGGCTTTCCATTATTTTAGAAAGAACTGTGGCATTTATTCCTGCATTATGTTTAACTTAACAGCAAACAGGTGCCATTATTGCAGGAAACCTCTCTTCACTAATGAAGGGATAAAAACGTGCCATTAGGGAGCCATTAGTGACTTGAAGTGAGCCATATTGCAAATTAATGTGTCTCAAAAATTTGCAGTGCTGGGCTTAGCTCTGCTGCCCTAGATGTAATTTCTCACATTTACTTTTACACAGCATGGTAATTAACAGTTTAAGAGAAAGTCACAGAAGCCCAGATATATAGAAATAAAATAATTGGATAGCCATTATCAACAGTAATTGATTGCATTGAAGACAAAGCCTTTTAAAGACAAAACTAACAATAGTTATAACTAATAGTAAGTCTCAGGACTGAATTATACAGTCTGAGGGAAAAAACCCATCTTCAAGCATAAATTCACTTGTGTGATTTTGCAAGTTCTGTTCCAGGAGGCCCCTTCATGTATAAGGTAACTTTTGATCACATTGTCTGACCCAGAAGGCCTTTAGAGGGCACTGTTTCCTATTTTTCTGTAGAAAATACATCTTTACATTTGAAGTGCTAACAGATTAATCAGTAACCTCTGGATATATGCAATTTATATGGAGGTGTTGTTGTGTTATTTATATAAGAAACAGATTTTAGAGATGTATATAGCAACACAAATATTCTCTCTCTGTTTTGGCAGGTATCAGTAGCTTCATTTTAAAATATACCAGGTGTTTAAAATTCCTAGACAGGCAGTCAAGCTCAGGGTAGTGCACTTTGCATTGTATTGCTGCTAAGTAATGTTATTTACAATTGCTATTACACTCTTCAGAAGAAGAGGTGGAAAACCTGGCTCCATGTGTGAATGGAGCTCTAAAAAGCTGAGTTTTATGGTCCTTCCCAGGGATATACCTCTCGGCCTGACTGTAAGTTCTGTGGTCTCATTTAATAAATTTGGCATGCAAAGAAAGCACATAAAGCATATTCAGTGAAGAAGAAATGTTCTGAGATTTCATTAGTAAGTCTCTGCAGAGTGATAGTAAATTAACAGGAACACTTTATTGCTTATTGCCTAGGCAGCTCTCATCTCCTTACTCAGGGATAACAAAAGCCATGTACCTAACCTTGTAACATCCTATTACATTTTAAGAACTCAAATTCTCCTTGACAGTTGATCTACGAACCAATCTGATCATTGTGCCACTATTTTTTCTTAGTGGCAGTCCAAAATAGCTTTAGTAGATGCTGATACCAGTTTTCTACCACTGCGGAAAGTTTTTTTCTATTTAAAAATACTTAAATACAAATCAGTGGCTACAGTCTTATTACTATTTGACATTCAAGCTAATGAGGAATTTATTTTAAATATTAGTGATCTGTGGGACACTTTTAATTCTCCTTCTCTGATTGGGTTTTTTTAAACTTCATCACAGCATGATTTATTAATTTGTATTTTCTGCTACTAGTTGCCTAATGTCAATTGTGGTGTACTTTCCCATCTAAGATCTCTTAATTTACTCTTCTGCTTTCTCTACTAATTATGTAAAACCTTTTCTTTCTCTCCCTGAAGAGTCTTAGGGGCTTGCAAGAAAGATTGTATTTGCCCTGTTCTGTCAAAATGCAGTGTAAGACAGCCAAGGCAACATAAATACTCAGCCTTCCTTCCAGGTGCCATGTACCGAGCCTAAAAGAACTTTACAACTAAAGCACAGGTCACCCCTAGTACTTCACATCCAAGACATTCAGAAAATGAAAACCTTTAGGTTAACTGTGCTACCTTAGTTTGATCTTATTTGGTGACTTTTGACAAGATTTGAGGCTTTCTTACGTTGGTATTTCTTTTCTTCCATGTAACTTAGCTACATAGAAAAAAACCTTGAGGAATCCCTGTCCCTATATGGCCACCTATATTAAAATATACCCTTTGAAGGGTCTTGGTATCTATTTTGTGCCTCAGAGAAAGCCTGTTAGTTCAGTTGTTCTACATTAATTTGCTATGCACAACTTCAAAACAGAAGAGGAGGTTTCCGGAAATCTGCTGCTAGTTCAAACTCAGTGGGTCTTTATGCACATAATTTTCTTGTAGGCGTTTGCATTCTAACAGCAAAACTACTGATACTGAGGGAACAAATCAAGACATCCCTATACTAAAAGTGCGACTTCACCTGTGGAATCCCAAGTTTAATTTTTATAGAAAAGTGGCCCACAGAAAATGTTACATAAAAACCATTGGACCCGTTTCACTGAAGGGTTGATAACCACAAGTTTTCGTTCTACAGGTGACAGAAAAAAAGCAAGAGTTGGAGAAATGCTTGAAACTGTCCCGGAAACTACGGAAAGAGATGAATGCTCTGACAGAGTGGCTCGCAGCCACAGACGCGGAACTCACAAAGAGATCGGCTGCGCAGGGGATACCGAGCAATTTGGATGCTGAAATTGCCTGGGGCAAGGTAACGCTGTAACACACGTGTGTATATTACAGAAAGATAGATTTTTTTCGTGATAAAGAAAAAGAATGAAGAATTCTGGCATTTTAATTAGTGGAACTTTAAAAATTTTTTGGCATTATCTCATCTCAGCGTGAACGCTCAGATAAGTTTAAACCATCTTGTCTCTGAGGATATCAATAGCACAATTCACCTTCGCATTGCAATAATCTTCACTAAAATGAACCTAAAGTTATCATTTAAATGTTTAGAGTAGTAAAAATCAACCACCCAGTATGCATGTAAATAGAGATCTCTTTCTAACACCATTGTACTCATGATTAGAAATGTATTAAATAGTAGATGAAAGATTAAAGAAGCCAGAACACTATATATTCCACATGTTCAGATAGCAGCCAGGATATTTGTTTTCTTACTCTTAGATGTATAGTTCATTCCTTTTCATTCTAGTGGTTTCCTACTTCTGTGAGACTTCACCTTGAACTCATATTTTAGGTTAAAACTCAAAGCCTAAATAAAAAAATTTCCTTGAAATCACAGTTTAAATAAACATCTTACAGAAACTGAGGAATGCAAGAGGACTGTATAAAACAGAGTATTTCTGTGTGGTGTTAAAACTTGGCATAGTATCAGTCAACAGTAGCTAATCTATTTTATTTTCTGCACATGTGGTAGAAATCCAGTCTAGCTGAGGACATAAGCAAACCAAGTCATCATTATTCACACATACCCGTATCTGCATTATAGAGCACACTATGCTCAACATTATCCAAAGTTTCAAAATTTCAAATAACTCTGTGCAGCCAGCAGCATTTTAGCAGCTTCTGTATAATTTAAAAAACAACAAAAATCCCCTAAAACAGTATAAAAAGAAAATGCCACTTCTGCTTTGTTTAATGGGAAAAATCCTTTAAACATTTTGCTAGTTTCACTGTGCATTATAGAAGTAGTCATTAATTATACACAGGCAATCTTTCTGGTTTTTTTATGGCAGCGAAGACTAAAGGCACTTGAGTAAAATTTATTTTGTGGGTTGTGTTGGGTTTTTTTTTGTTTTTAACTAACAGTTTCAAGTTTCTGAGATTGCTTAGGTGCCTTTAGCCTTAAAATGCATTGATGATTTACAAACTAATAACAATAGTAGAAAAACAACAATAACAATTTTAAAAAGGAAGTCTACGCATCATTTGTTAGGTTTGGAATTTTTTTTTGTCATCAGTCTCTAAGAATGACAGTATTTTTAAAGTTATATCCAAAAATATCAATTTTTTTCTTATTATCTTACAATTACTGCTTTGACTACTGCAGCTTTCACTTTCAAATCAAAAGCTAAATCCCTACAAGCCCCGTTGTTCTCTCCTATTGTTCCCTGATGTTTTCTCATTTTCACTTGCTGCTTTTCCTACAGTAAATTTTGTGCAGTTCCTCTCATTTCTCTTGATTGATACTGTGATCTAAGAATCATAGAATCATTAAGGCTGGAAAAGACCAAGATCGTGGAGTTCCACCTTTGGCCGAACACCACCATGGCAACTAAAGAACAGCACTAAGTGTTGTTTCTTCAACACTTCCAGGAATGGTGACTCTGCCACTTCCCTGGACATCCCATTCCAGTGCTTAACTACCCAATTTGAACACCCCCAGCTCCCTCAGCTGGTCTTCATATGACTCACTCTCCAGAGCCTTTGCTGGACGCGCTCCAGCCCCTCAATGCCTTCCTTGTAGTGAGGGGCCCAAAACTGAACACAGGATTTGAGCTGTGGCCTCACCAGTGCCAAGCACAGGGGGACAATCCCTGCCCTGGTCCTGCTGTCACACTACTGCTGATCCAGGCCAGGTGCCATTGGCCTTCCTGGCCCTCTGGGCACACCTGGCTCATGTTCATACCTATCAACCAGCACCCACAATTTCTTTTCTGCTGTGCAGCTTTCCAGCGACTCCTTAACACCCATAACCAAGGACAAATGTCAGATTTTGAAGGGATGGATTAGAAAATCATCATGTTTTAACATCCCGAAACTAACCTGCTGGGTAGTTAGGCCATTCACCCAGTAAAATAAAAATTATCTTTGGTGGCGTTAAACTGCACAGTACAGTTCTATTGAAACAGAAACGTGCACTTCATGTTCCTGTCGATCCAGATGTATGTAGCTTCTCAGGAGTTTAAAGAGGAAGATTTGTCCTTAATATCACTTTATTGTTAGATATGAACCTTAATGCTTCAGAAGTTGCATAATTAGAACCTAAAACCTGATGATTAGTGCAGCTGCACAGTGGGAAGCCTTTGTTATGTCTTAAGCTTGCTACAAGAAATACAGCATATTTTTATCTAAAAATAATCAAAAAAGGTAACAAGAGCTAATTAAAATGAGAAATATTAACATGAAAAAAATGTATCAAATAGGAACCACTCCACCTTCTAATCTTAAAGAATGCCGTTGAGTATCGTGAATTCTCACAGGGAATTGATACATAAAGTTTTGAAGGGAAAACTGGTAAAAAGGAAATTTTGACTTCAAATACTCCCCAAAGCCTTCACTACAATCTAAATTCATTTACTACCTCACTTCTTCCCCTTCAGACAGTTCTTCACTAAAATAAGAACAAACAAACAACTTTGGGTTAGAGCAGCTGCCTCTTTGCAAAATCTGTATGTACTGTGTGGCTTTCAAAATTCCATTTTAAGATTGCCTTTTAGGAAATATAAACAGATATTCACATTCATATAAGTAGACTTTTAAGGTGGAACAATCCAACAAGTAGTATAGGTGGCAAATCCTAGACTTACAAGTGTAAATATTTGCAGAAATTATGTGGATTATACTTTTTTCCTAAAGAATCTGCTCCCACTAGGAGACAGTGCTGCATTTTATCCTGGACACTTTAAAATTCTTGTGGGGACTTCATAAATAAGTACGATGCTGATACTCCTATGTGGATTTCATTGAGGCATCACACAAAATTGTACATCAATAATTTAGCCCCCAGAAGCAAAGCCCCACAGTACCTGATTAATGTCACAGCTTTGGGCTTTGCACTTCCTGGGTAAGTAGGCTGCCAAAGACAGTAACCAATCTAATGAAATGCACTGGGAGACGAATTAAGCCCAGCAGATTCCCATTATGACAAAAGTCTGCAGAAAAACTAAGATGGAAAATGGAGAGGGAGAGAGGAGAATTCAATAGTGCAAATGAACTGAAAATTGGATGTGTGGTGCTGTCAATATATCTAAGCAGAGAGCTCATAATCTTTTTTTCTTTACAGCACAAGGAAGTAGTTATATTTATTAGTGCACTTATTTCTAATTCATTTTCAGCACCAAAGACTTCCTAAAAGTGAAAAGAACTCAGAGGGTTACAAAGATAATGAGAGTTGACAATAAAAGAAATCCTAAATGCGAACATTTTCTTCAAGGTATAGACACCTAGAAGTAAAAACGAATGTCCATCTTGAATAAGAAGTGAAGTTATTGCAAGATAGGATTAATCTGGACATCAAGGGAAATGTGTTATTTGCTCCTGTGTAGAATTTTTCTAAAAATGGAATAAAAACTTGGCTGAGTTATGTGAAATGAGATGGGCAATATACTGAAGACTGTAAATCCTGCCTTTCTGCTCGGCAGAGACAAGCTAAATGTTTCCATTTGAACTCAGTTCTGTTACAATAGATAAGAAAAATGACATGCGGGTGGAAAGATAGTCATTAAACATTGTATATTAGAAATCCTTTTATAATTAGAAGTCTGATTTAGTGAACATATTTATCACTGAAGACATTAACAACTGCAGGGTTTATTTGTCTTTTAATCAGGAACCGGACTGATAAGAATTAGATTGCCAGAAAACCGTGTTCTTAAAAAGGAAATGGCAGATGGTATTACCAGGAAAATTCTGTATCACTCCCTACTATCAGCAGTATGACTCTGCCAGTGCTTTAATCTGATTTTTTAACACAGTGTGTAATACCAGTGAGTATAAAGTTGACTTGAAGTACTTAGCATTACATTTAGCAACGTATTTCCTGTCAGTAATATCCGTAAAAGAAGACAAGCTGTAAATTGTGGCAACTGATTCATAGTCACTGGCCAAAATGCAATAAAAATTAAAGATGTGCTGTAAATAAACAAATAAATATGTATAATCAACCACTGAGAAGACCATAATGTCAGCTTCTGATTAATTCTGCAATCCCACCTGTGAGAGCTGAGCCACCTAATTTGTTTTAGAAAGATTCAAATTTCAAAGAGTATTTACAAGTAATCCACAGCACACAGGCAGTGTAAAGGCACACAGGACTTTTCTTCACTCATTCATTTTTACCGCATTTTTTAATCTAGATATGTTAATGACCATCATGATTAAATATACTATTCCCTGCATTTACTTGTAATTCTGCTTCGTTTGAAAAAAATATATCAGCAGTTCATCTTGATACATGGTAGTTTTATCATTATAAAGTATAGCTCAGAAGCCCTTTTCACCACATCTTCAGAAAAACAAAACAAAACAAAAACCCAGCAAAAAACCCATTTCTATGTACCTTCTGTTTTCAAACATAATTCATGCCTAGCTGGTATTTGGTGATGGGAGGGATGTACAAAAACCATCACATTAAACCATCAAAGCAAAAAAAAACAAAAAACCCAAAAAACAAACAAACAAAACAAGCCGTCAAGTAAAAAAGCCCCAAACAGCTGTAACTAAAAACCCTGTAAGTATTTTTCAGTAAACTGAAAGATAATGAGTATGTCACAGAGCAGTGGGATCACAGACAGAACTGTGACCACTCAAAGTGTAAATATCTGCACAGGGAACTGCGATTATTTGTTCTAACATGATTCATCCTGTCATCCTATGGATCCATATGTAAAGTAGGTAAAATATTTTTATATGCAACTACAAACCTTTTATAAATTCTCAGCAAAGCTCATCCCTATGACTTTACACACTGCAGCATGATTTGCCTTGTGAGCAGATTTCAACCCATCCAAACTTTTTTTTTTAAATAGAACTTTTTTTGTGTACTGCAATTCCTTTCCTGAGGTTTTGATGAATGAAACTGGTACAAGGGAAGCTCAGACTCTCCTTCTCCCCGTTCTGATGTTTCTGGGAAGGAGGTTAGGAACTAATCACCTGAGACATGCTCTGCATGCAGAGTTGCACCAGGGTCTGTCTGATTGCTTTAGTGTCCTGGATGCCAGGAACCTAGATGCCATTTCACTTGGAAGTGTTCAAGTCCTGGGAGTTCCATGGTGCTATAATCCCCCAGTGTTAATTAAAGCAGGCTACCAACATTTTTCTTATGACCACAAGTGAGAAAAGAACAGCAGCTCCTTTCAAAGCAAAAGAAACATTTCACTCAGTGACACAGAAATGAATTTTTTGGGTCAGAGAATTTCCATTGTGGTATTCTGTGCCAAATAGCCATAACTGGTACTTCAGAAAAGTGGGAGTACAGGAGTTTCTTCCAAAGAGGCACTTCAGAATTCTGGGAGAGATTCTCATCATTTTAACTCTTGCACCTGCTAGTAGACGTGATCCTAAATAGTGCCATATGTAAAGGGTCGACTAATATATATATATATGTATATATATACATATATTTCTCCCCTTAATGTAATCTATATAATTTGTATACACATTTTAATTGAGATGTCTTTCCTGGAAGTAATTTCCAGCAGGTAATACACACTTGAATAAGATTTTGTTTTATAAATAAATATACTAGTCTTAAAGGGAAAAAAAAAGGGAATGTAATAATTTCACTGTAATGATAAATAACAGAACAAATATAATCTCTTTTGGAACTGTTCAACATTGCTGATAAATTTTCACAGCTCTAAGTGAATGTTTAATGTTACCATGTTTAGTTCTATCTTTTGTTTACATGTTTTTGTTTCCCCAAGATGCCCTGGTTATATCAGAAAAATAGCTTCTTCACAACTCCTACATTTATTTATTTTATTTATGTTACATAGTTTCACCCTGATAAACACACATTATCAAAATGCATAAATTGCCTAATCCTTCTGGGAAGAGTTTCACCACTTTATTTGTTAATGTTTCATGTTGTACACATTGTGGTAGTGTTTGGGACTTGGCGGTTTGGTTCTTTTTAGGGCGTTAAGTGTTTCAAATGTCATTCTTAACTTGCAGAGCTAATTCTATTAATTCTGATGTTAAAATTCTACAACTTTCTTATATATTTTCAAATAAACTGCGCAGCTGGAATGCAATTTGATGTTACGGCAACCAGAAGGGATTTTCAATCCAGCAAGGTTGTGTGGAAATTACTCTTTAAAAATTAGGAGAATTACAAAGGCATTTCCTGAGTTTTACTCAAATAATCTTGGTTAAATCCTGACATCATGGCACATTCGTTTTTGTTTTATGTAATGTTGTTGAATTAATAGCAGTACTTTTGATTTTTTTTACAGAAAATTTACCAGTGCTGTCTATTATAGTGCAGTGAACTCCTTTCTTACGAACTATCACTTTCTAGTAATAGTGGAAAGAAAAATAGAAGTTTTGGAAATATAGTGCAGAGATGCCAAAATAAAAACAAAACAGTGTTATTGAAGTTGTGAAAGGAAGTTAGTTTAACTGATGTACATCATAACCTACAGAGGAAGTCGTAGCTGGTAATGCAGTGTGGAATCCCACTGACTTTACAGACCCTGCTAGTTTTCCAATTGTATTCAGTGGGTCCAGTATTTTATACATAAGGACTTGTAATAACTGAGATTTGAATTATTGAGAAGGATGCTTTTTCACTTCAATGTTGTGTTGAAGGCCACAATGCTTTTTTAAGATGGTGAGGGGAAGTGTGATCTAGTTGGTTCATGTCCCTTACTTGCAATTACGCAGGGATGTTAAAATTCATATCACCCAGAGGTGCACCTAGTCTTTAGTTTACACTTTTTCTTTACTTTGAAAAGAACTCCTTTCTTACACATGGGGAATTACACATCTGGTTTTTGGGCAGCAGTTTTATTAATTAGACATTTAATTATTTGATCCATCTGTTTACTAGTTGGGATTAATGTATATTTGTTCAGCCCAAGATTGGTGGGTGTTTTCATAATGTAAAATACAAACGAAACCACAACCCATGATAAATACACTTCAGAGAGTCTTTTCCAAATGAAAGTAAATTGTTTAGTAAAAGAAATATAGCTGATCAAAATTTTCCATCCTCAGTTGAAGGTAAATTATATCCTTTGTGTATTCTTTTTCCATGGTGACACTTTGCACCTGCTGTGAAACAGATAAAACAGTACTAGAAGAGGGCATGTTTTTCCTTTAATCTGACAAAGACCTGCTGAAATTTTAAACTCCTCTCCTTTTCAAATTCTATAATTATATAGTGTATTGTTAATAATTTGCATCAATCATGCCTTGGTTCTATTACATATCCTCCTTATTTTAGAAAATTGATAGAATGTGGAAATTTTCTCATACTTAGATGAAATACAAGTGTAAGACCTTTTCTGTGAAATAACTACAAAATGAGATCATGAATTCTGTTAAGCATGGGAAGTGAGCTGCTGCTTTAACCATGACACACTGATTAAGTTGAAGGTACTATTAAGGTTCTATTTTACCAAAAAGTATAATTTTATACTTTTTTTACTGAAAAATGAACACTGTAATTGCATTATCAATAATTATCAACAAAATTATACTGGTCTGTGACCATGAGAGATGTGATAGTGTGGAGGTCATAAAGGTGGGGTTCTACTGCACAACAGCATTCATCCTGAGATACAAGAATTGTGTTTGCCATTTGTTTAGAAGTATTTTTCCTTTTACTGTATTCAAGTTTCTGTGAGAAATCAGTGTCTCTGAAGACTAGTGCTTCTTCCCTTTCTCCTGTTTGTGTTCAGCTTGGAACATTTTGTTTCTGCTTGGAGCTTTATTTTATAAGCAGAGATTTATATGCCTGGGTCATTGCTATCAGGTGCCAAGGATCTCAGCTAAATTTCGCTCATAAAACTTGATATGTGAAATTAGGTGTGTAAGGAGTTTGTGCCTCTGTTTGAGTGTTCAGCAAGGCTCCTATACTTCGCACTGTCATCTCACTGTTTGTTATTTAAACACCTGCTTTTTTACAAGTTGTCTAAATATGTTGGGATTTGCTCCTTTTGTTGGTCTTCTTGCATGTTGCAGCAAATACTAAGCCATGAATAACAAGTAAATTATGTTACATATCAGTTAGATCTATAAGGTAAGGAAACAGTGGGAAGAGATGCTGGAAATCTGACTTTATAGGACTGCATATATGTTTTGGTCATCCAAGCTTAGAAATGCTAGGGTCAATAGCTTATTTTAGTATTTTCATTTGCAGAATGAAATCCCAAGTGAATGTAATGAAAATATGCATTTTTACAAGTAGGAAACAAGTTTAACGGAAGAAAATAACATGATTTCTTCTGAAAAAGATTGTATTGAAAAATATTAAAGTAATAAAATATTACTAGACTACTCTTGATAGTTTCCTGTCTTAAAATGTCATCATGATGCTGTATTATTGTCCCATTTATTATATAAGCTTTATGTGCTAATTTTATTATATGAAAAGTAACTTTAAACATCTCTATATAAATATTATAAAATGTGGATTAATTTTTAATAATTAAGTATGAAAACTATCTTTTGAACACTGAAATGAAAGATAATTCACACTTTTTAAAATCGAGCTATTGAGAGAAGATGAAGAATAGATACAATTTTATCAGAACTCAAGAGAAACAATTTGCTTTGTGCTTGCTGCTTTTCGCAGAATTGTTTCCCTTCCTCTAGGAAGCAAGACTGTGTGTTCTACTATAAACTTGCTGCCTGTTTTAATATTTCACGTTCTTAGTGTGGATAATTTTTAATTCCCAGAAATTTTATGTCTTGTTCTGTTCATGTAGGCAACACGGAAGGAGATTGAGAAACGTCAGGTCCAGCTTAAGAGCATCGGTGATTTAGGAGAGAATTTGAAGACAGTGATGAAAGGCAAGGAAAGTCTCGTGGATGATAGACTCAGCCTGCTGAACAGTAACTGGAAAGCGGTAACTTCACGTGCTGAGGAATGGTTCAATCTGTTGCTGGTAAGGAAAATGCATTTCTTCACACAGAGGAAGTGTTGGTTTCCAGTTGTACATGCCCAGCCTTATGGAAGTGCTTTTTCTGGTGCCTTGGACTGTGCTTATTGAATACACAGGTACACAGACAATCAGATTGTTGTTTAGTACACTGGGTATGTTTCGAGAATCTGATTGATTACCAAGTGGAATCTTGATTGCTAGCAGTTTGCAACCCTGTCTGTCTCAATAGTTCTTGCATTGGTTTTGGTTTGGGTTTTTTCCTAATAAATGAAATGCAGTTTCAAGTACAGAGACTACTTCAGTATGACTCAAGAGAAAAAAATAGTCAAATAAGTTGAGTAAGTCTTAGTATTGATACCAACAACATCAGCTGCTTTTTGCTGCATTAGCATTTCTGTTTGGAAGAGTACAGTTGGGAAATAAGTTTCCACTTGCAAGTGGTTTGGCCCACAGGGTAGTTCTGGTGTGTGTGAATTAGATCAATTTCAGAGGTAAATAAATCATAAGCTCTGCTCAGGGTGCACATGTGATGTGCTGAAGGACTGTGATCTCGTCTTTCAGAACTCCATGATCCTCCTTTGGATAGTTTTATAGGGCATGTTTGGGTGGGGGTAATTGCTTAAGGGGACCAGATTAAGCCTAGTAGACAGGAAAATCCCTAATACCCATCTCATACAGACTCAGGAGCCTCAGCCCCAACTGCCTCAAACTAAAGATAATCACATAGCTGTACTATGCCTTCAAATTCATTCTGTCATGAAGAGGTGACAGCTTGAACCCATAACTACAGAAGGGTCTTAACCACTGGGCTGGCAGAACGCTTTGGGAAATCTTGCATGCTGTTTCTGTTCCTGAGAGCATGGGAATGCAGTTTCACCTCAGTGAAACTGAAGTGATTTTAAGGATGTGTCGTCCTTCGTCGTGACTTTTCAGGGCTCGATGTGTTAGATCTCCACTAGAGTCTGTATGGCTGCATTACAAAAACTTTGGCAATTAATATACAGCATCACTATAGGGCTTGCTCAGCTGAGTGCAATATCCAGGTGAAAGTATCTGGAAAACAAGGATTTCATTTAGAATCGTGTAGGTGCACAGATTCAATGTGGAACTGATTATAAGAAGCATATAATGAAGTTTACAGATTGATATAGTTATGTATTCCTGTACATCCTCTCTTTCACTGCTTTGGATTCTATGGTTAATATTTGCTAAAACACATGATAAAAGATCTAAGAGAGGTAGTTGAGGTTTTTTTACAAATTTTAGAACAGTGTAAAATAAAGGTACATACAGTTGGGGGCCAAAAGAACTCGTAATACCTTTGGTTTTGGGTGTGTGGTTTGCATATGTATTGCATGGGGTATGTATAGGCCACATTCTAGTGTCCTCACCAGAAAAGACTCAAGTTTTAAATGAAGCAGAGAAATTAAGATTTATCAGAATATCAACTGGAATAACTTTTAAAAAGCAAAGTCTCAAAGCAGAGAAGTGAGATGAAATGTCAATAAGAGGTTTAGATACCAAGCTCCCAGTCCTGACTGTGATTTTGCAAGGGCATCCTTGTGGCCATCTGAGTTTCAGTCAATTTACTGGCTTTCCAAAATGAATTCTGTAGCTCGTTCTTGGGAAGCACTCCCTTGCACCTCCAGTAGGTCTGGCTAACAGCTTCCTGTTCCTCTCAGCAGCCTTGCTGAGCTGCCAACACCTGCTTCTTGCTGTGATTTTATCATCCTGCTGCCTGTCACTTTGGAAGTTTCTCTCTCTTTCTCCTAGAATGTCTTTTTAAAGAAACCTAACGTAAAGTAAAGCAAACAAACAACAGATTCTATCCTTCACAAAAGAAGAAGTTACTGTGTAAAATAAAAAAGTTTTCATAATGTCATAATAAGTGCATGTTTGCCACAGTTGGCATAGCTACAGCTGTTATTTCAGTTCTGATTACGTTTTTTGCATGCAGTATTTACCTTTTCCACATACAGGAATATCAAAAGCACATGGAGGCTTTTGATCAGAATATAGCTAATGTCACTACTTGGATGTATCGTGCTGAAATACTGTTGGATGAATCTGACAAACAAAAACCCCAGCAAAAAGAGGAAATTCTTAAGGTAAAAAAATGTGGTTTTCTGGAAAGCATTAATTTTATTCTAAAAAGGACTGTGTCAAAACTAGCAAATTTCAAAAGGTATCACAAATTGATTAAACTTCTTTTTTCTGTGATAAAGCTACCCTCTGGCAGCTTGTAGATTACTTAATAAATTTGCTCTATGTTACCAAAATTACCTGTATTACCCTGCAGAAATTAAACCAGATTGTTATTATAAATCTTGGGAACTTCCTGTTGAGTAGAACAGCAGAACAGCATACTATTAAACATATGTCTGCTGGAAAATACTCCTTTAACACAAGGTTTTGTTTTGTTGGAACAAAATCCTTTTTTTTTCTGTACCCTTCATTTTTAATTGTATTTCTGTTTTCTTTTCCAATATCTATGATATCTCTGCCATATGAGTGTCTTAATTCTATAAACATTGTTTACATTGAGGCCAGATCAACAACAGAGAGAATATTATATAGTGAACTAGCTGTAGAATCCTGGGTTAGTGTATTGAGCAGATTTTATTTGGCCAACTGCATCATTTGACCAACTGATGAAAAATTACCCTGTAATATGGATGTGAATGCTAAACTATCTCATTTAAAATACCTTCTTTAAGAACAACAAATTATTATCTGTAGGGATTTTTCTTCTGAAGTCAGTTTGAAATTTTACTTTGTATTGAACTCCATGGTCAGTACATAGTATCTGAGTAAGAGTTTGCAAATCCAAATCAGAATTGTATTGCTGAGGCTAACACAATGGTGCCATTTACTTCAGCAAAATTTTACGAATTCCAAGTCAGAGCATAAATCGATGCCTCATTGATCTAGGCAGGATTACGAAACTGGCTTTTGAAGATGAATGATCAATTTTGCCACCATCAGATACAAAGCAAAATTATCAATACCTGTATATGTTTGCATTGCACAAAAGCATTTCATGCAGACAGTGAAATGTAATTCTTAACGCCCAACTGCATTTCTGATTCCCAAATGCCTTGCTATCTTTTTTTGGTCTCTGCCTGTGCTGGGATCTACTGTTAAGATTACTATTGCACAGGGTAAAGGCTTTTTCTTTTTTTTTTT